>MEHQ01003738.1:77741-114839 GCA_008828725.1 Saccharina japonica
TCTACTGTAATAGTAGACGCGACCTGCCGTTTCGTCGCGAAACATCGTGTCCGCGTGCCCCCCCCCGTTCCCCTCTGGTGCTCCGTCTCGAGATGGGTGCGTGGTCAATCGTTACAAGACTAAGGCAAGCAACAAATGCGAGGGTCTATGGTCATATATACGACTACGGCTACGCATGAAAATGAAGTACCCCCCGCCCCCTCCCCCTCCCTCGCTCCGTCTCGAAAGGGATGCGTGATCTATGGTCAAATGACTTAAGGCAAGCAACAAATGAGTACGCCCCCCCTCTCTCCCCCCCCCTACCCTCCCCCTCTCTCGTCCATGTCGTCCGTCGGCCTCTCGTGCTTGGTCTGATAGACGCGAGTTGCCGTTCGTTACCGTGGTGACGGACCTCGGCGGAGCTCACCCGACGTGGTTCAACAGCGAGGCCGACAAGGTGTTCATCGCCTCTGACGCCGTCATGCGGGTCGCCTTCCGCGAGGGGCTGGCCACTGCACAGGTGGGGGTATAGGGGGGCGGGGGGGGGGTGGGGATGCCCTTCATGCCATGCATGTGTCATGCATGGCATGCATGTGTGTCGTGCATGTGTCATGCATACGTACGTCATGCGTGTTTTTCATGCGCGGTTCGTGCTTTCGTCATGCGTGCGTGCCGATGCCTCATTTCGCTCGCTTCTACTGTTGAGACACCCTCCTCTGCCCCGGCGTACCGGCGTATTCGAAAGAGGACCGACCTCGCGGTTTGTCGTGGATCTATGTTTTTGTTTCGTTTTCACAGCCTGCGACGCCATCGACGGCGAGACCTTCTGTCCACCTCGCACAGCTCGAGTGCTGGAATTTCGTTCCCGCGGCCGTCGCCTTACCGCGCTGCCAAAAAATATCGTCCATAGCCTCCCTCCAACCCCCTGCCCCCCCCGGCCTCCGCCTCTGCAGGGTGGAAGTCTCCATGCCACCCCATGTCGCCCCTCCCACAACACCAGCTTTTACAGCGTGTTCTTCCCCCCCCCCCTCCCCCCCATCCCATCCCCACGATCCCAACCCCATACCCCCCACCCCTATCCCCTCCATCCCCAACCCCCTCCATCCGTCCCTCCCCTGCGCCCTCTGTTCCGCTCAGATCCACCAGCTAGGCTTGCCGATTCGCCCGGCTTTCTGGAAGGACCCGAGACCGTCGGCGGAGCTGAGAGCGGAGCTGGGGCTGGAGGTAGACGCCCCCGTCGCGATGGTCATGGGGGGGGGAGATGGCGTGGGGGGCATGGGGGCCATTGCTACGGCTGTCATCCAGACGCTTGGGAAGGAGCTGGAGCGCAGCCAGGCGAGTCTCTCTCTCTCTCTGAGAGGGGGTTGGAAGGTGGGTGGGTGGGTGGGTTGGGTGGGATGGGAGCATTCTCCTCGTTGGTGGTGTTGGCGGTGGTGGTGGTAGTGGTGGTCGTGGTGGTCGTGGTGATGGTGGTGGTGGTAGTGGTGTTGCTGGTTGATTGTTGTCGGTGTTGCTATTGTTGTTGAAGTCGACGTTTGTTCTTGGCGGTCCCCCTCGCCTGACCCCGACCAAGCAAATCGCTTGAGCGTCTGCCTGCTGCCGCTGCTGTATACCTGGCACCAGGTATATATATATATATATGTAATACCAGGTATATAAATACGCGCGATCGAAGTATTTTACTCAGCTAGCAAAGATGAGCTTCGACGAAATCCTCGAGCTCACAGCTGTTGTTTTTTAATTTTTTTAAATATATAATATAGGTGTGAATCTTCGCGAGCTCTCTCGTGATTTCCGAAACGTCCAAAGTTGTCCCTATCGTCTGGGCTTTCAGACCGAAATCGGTTCGCGTCAGCTCGCGGCGGCGCCATATGTAGACCACAGCTCGTTCGCGTGCAGAGTCGGTTGTTCTCTCCGCCCTGAGGCTCAGAGGCTCAGAGGCACCGCCATCTCTCGGGGGATGGATAATGTACAGCACAGGACACCTCAGAAGAAACAGGAGATATGGTCCCGGCTGGATTTCTTATTTGAGATAGGGTGTTTTTCTACACCAATTTCGAGATAACCACTCCATAATTTCTTATTTTCCTCTAGATTTCAGCCTGGCGCTCTTATTGGTGTTTTGTACTGTATAAGAGAACGCACCTGAACCAGCGCCGCGCGTGGAACGTCACTGTACAAAATGGTTGAATATACACTTGACTTCAAGTTTTACCCCTACGATAACCCTACGTACGTATATATTCCGGACCGCCTGGGAAATTTCTCGGAAAATAAATATGTAAATGAGGCGTTCGTGTGGACTATTAAAGTAACATCGACATCTAAGAATATGGTTCCAATATTTGGAACACACGTTGGAAGCACACCTTCGATGAGATCAACTGGAGAAATGTACGAAGGAAGGGAGGTCACATCATCCATTTTGCTGCAGCTACAGCAGTAGGCTGAGTCGTACACAACTACACAGTACGTACTTCGCTGGTCCTCCCCGCGACGGGTGTGTGTGTGTGTGTTTTGTGCCTCGCCCCCCCCCCCCCAAAAGCGAGAGAAAATAGGTCGCCGTCTGTCGTCTGTCGGCCGGCGTTGCATCGCCGCCGCAAGGTCTCGTGTCAGTGGAGGAATTAAGGTCTCTCTCTTTCATGGGCAAAAAAAAAAACCTTCCGCTTTTGGAGGAGGGTCTTGCGACACGTCTTTGTTGCGGGACGTTTCTGGGGAAGCTGGTTGGGAGGGGGATGGGGATGGGGAGGGGGGAGGGGGAGATGTTGTGGATTTCCGTTATTTCCTTCGGCCCACTCGTGACCCGATGCAGCTCGGCAACGTTGACCCGCTACGTTTCCCCCTTTCGGCTCCAGTCATTCATAGGTTTCGCTCTTTGCGCATGGTACGCCTGGCCCCCCTCCCTCCCCCCCTCCGCGCCCTCCCTCATGCCTCTTCAACCCTCCCGCCCCCCCCCCGCCCCCCCCCCCCCCCCCCCCCCCGCCCGCCTCGCTATCTCTCTCTCTCTCTCTTCGGCCAACCCCCCGTGCCCCCCCCCACCCCCCCCCTCCACGCTTTCACCCTTATCGCCCATCCGGCACCGCTCCGCGATCGCCCAAACCCCGCGCGAAACATCCCACCCCAGGTGGTAGTTATCTGCGGCAAGAACAAAGCGGTGAAGCACGAGCTCGAGGACGCCACGTGGCCGCTCAACACCCGGGTGATCGTCCACGGGTTCGTGTCGAACATGGACGAGTGGATGGGCGCGGTGGACGCCCTCGTGACCAAGGCCGGCCCCGGCACCATAGCGGAGGCCACCATCAGGGGCCTCCCCGTGATGCTCAGCGGCTACCTCCCGGGGCAGGAGGAGGGGAACGTGCCCTACGTGGTGAACGGTGAGATATATGGGATGGGGTTTGCAGGAGAGACGCAAGGCGCGTTCGTTGTGCGTGTATACGTATATAGGAGGTAGTTGGGTCTACTCCCCGCTCTGTAGTGGGTGGATGGCTTTGGCGTGATGTGGATGGGGTGGGGTGGGGTAAGTTGGGGTGGGGTGGAGTGGGGTGGGGTAGGGTCCAGGTGAGGTGATGTGGGGTGAGGTGAGGTGAGGTTTTAATCGGTTCGGTTCGGTTCGGTTCGGTTCGGTTCGGTTCGGTTTGATTCGATTCGCTTATGTTATGTTACGTTATGTTATGTTACGTTGTGTTGTGTTATCTTATCTTACGTTGCGTCATGCTATGTCATGTTATGTTCGGTTCGGTTCGGTTTGATTATCAAGTAGCGATGCTCGCATGTGTGCGCGCGCTCGTTGGCAGTTTCTCTTAGGTGTTGTTTCACTGACAGGGCGGCGAGGTTCTGATGGCAACCTATTACATCATACGTATATAGTGCAAATAGCAAGCAGCAATGAGTTGGTCGACCCGCCAAACCGCCTGAACGGGTGTTTCGGATGGGGTCAGCTAAGATAGTACAAATATTATCCACCCCCCCCCCCTGCTCCGTCTCGAAAGAGATGCGTGGTCAATGGTCAAATGACTTAAGGCAAGCGGCGCAAAAGCCCGCTAGAAAGCGCCACGCTGGCGCACCGGCACCCGGGCCCCCATTCCTCTTTTCCGGGCATGGGGGGTTTAAACTAAGAGCAACGGGGCCGGCGGGGCAAAGCAAGGAACCTGCACCCCCCCCCCTCCCCGTCGATCGCCGCCTCTGATCTCAGGTCTCCGAGAGATCTAAAAGTATACAGGCACGTCGGACACAATGTGGACCTGCGGCCCGGCCCCGGCACCCCCCGTTTTAACTCACCGCACCTTGTCCGTTACTGTGTGCCCCAACTACGGCGGCTTCGGGCGTACAGCAGAAACCGGCGGGAGAATCGGAGCCACCGTCGACCCGCTGGCTCAAAACCCGGAGCTCGCTAGAAAAGATGAAGGCGAGATTATGGCCACTGAGGGAACGGCCCGCCCCAAGAGCCTGTATACGAACATCGCGAGCGTCGAGTCGCCGACATGACTGTTTCGCGAACGCGAAGGAGAGCGCGGCACTGGAGAGTGTCGGCCGACGAGAGTAGGCGTATGACGGCGTAATAATGGAGGGCGCGAGAAAGGGGGCTGCGCGGCGGCGGGACAGATGGCGGCGGCGGGGGGGGGAGTGCGGTGCGTCCGGGGGGCATGCGGAGGAGGGGAATGGGGTTGGGGGGTGGGCGTCGAAGATGGGTAGCATGTCGGAAGAAGCGACGGCGGTGCCGGCGTAGTAGGAAGGAAGGGGACACGCCGTGGCGGCGTCGGTGTAAGACATACTTGATACAACGGTGGTCGTGGTGGTGGTGGTGGTGGTGGTGGTGGTGCTTGTGGGTGGTGGTGGATGATGATGGTGGTGGTGCTTGTGGTTGGGGTGTGGCGCGCCGCTTGTTGTTTGTGCTTTTAAGGGGGATTTTCTCTTGAAGCTAAATCCTTCCCTCGGTTTTTTTTTTTTTAATTTGTATTCATGTTTGGCCCTGCTCGCTCGCTTGCTTGGCTCTGGCGGACTGCGCCGTCTACTTATGGTACTACTACGTATGTAGGCTACGTAGAGAGGGCAGTCGGGGAAATACATTCCACGTGTTTGTTTTTGGTAGGTTTATTTTCCGTTCCCGGTCAGCACCGAGAGGTTGTGTGTTTTAGCAGATTGTTTTAGGGGCGAGTGGGTGGGTGGGTGGAGGGGCGTGTTGGGGGAAGGACAGGCCGCACCGCTGATTGGCACAGCTGGCGTAGCGAGGGGGTGTCGAAGGCCGCTGTGTCCATACCCATTTTTTCCCCCCCCCCTCCCCCCCCCCCCCCCCGCCGCTTCCTTATCGTATCTTTTACCTCGGCTACGGTGCGGTGGCGGGAGGGGAGAGAAAGGCGAAATCAAGAATTTAACTAAGTTACAGAAATTCACATCAAATCAAAGCAAGCTTTCTTTGACTCCCCCCCCCCCCCCCCCCCCCCCCCCCCCCCCCCCCCCCTCCCCCTCGCCCCGTTCGGACAATTTACGGCGATCGAACCCTCGAACTACTGGCAGCATATACTGGCAGGCTCATTCAGTAGATAGCTAGTGTCCAGTGTCTAGCCCTATTGAACTACTGGCAGCATGTACTGGCAGGCTTATTCATTCAGTAGATAGCTAGTGTCCAGTGTCCTGCCCTATTGAACTACTGGCAGCATGTACTGGCAGGCTCATTCATTCAGTAGATAGCTAGTGTCCAGTGTCTAGCCCTATTGAACTACTGGTAGCATATACTGGCAGGCTCATTCAGTAGATAGCTAGTGTCCAGTGTCTAGCCCTATTGAACTACTGGCAGCATATACTGGCAGGCTCATTCATTCAGTAGATAGCTAGGGTCCAGTTTCTAGCCCTATTGAACTACTGGCAGCATATACTGGCAGGCTCATTCATTCAGTAGATAGCTAGTGTCCAGTGTCCTGCCCTATTGAACTACTGGTAGCATATACTGGCAGACCCATTTAGTAGATAGCTACAGTACGTATAGTGTCCAGTGTCCAGCCCTATTGAACTGCTGGCAGCATATACTGGCAGGCTTATTCAGTAGATAGCTTTTGTGTCCAGTGTCCAGCCCTATTGAACTACTGGCAGCATACGAAGTATACTGGCAGGCTCCTTCATCCAGTAGATAGCTATAGTGTCCAGTGTCCAGCCCTATTGAATTCTGTTTTGGTTGGTGCACTGCTACTACTGTTTCGCGGCGAACGCAGGCGGCAGCCAATGTGCCCCGACATCCTACGGAGCGGTGCAATGTACAACAACGCCAGCGTCACCGGGTTGGCGAGTGGTGATCGGCGCACGTGAAGCTCGCTTAACCCATTCAGAACTGAAAAAATGTCCCACACTAATTCCAAGTATCTTGTTCCCAAATTTGTGGGACCAATTCTTAAGGGGTTAATCAAACCCTTTCAGAAACCGTACGAATTAAAGACACGTGCTACGATAGAGATAGCACTTTTTGAGTAAAAAGGTTTCTGAATGGTCGAGCTCCTTAAGGGCCCGAATTAACGAGTATAAAATAAATTCAATTTGGAAAAAATAAAATTCAAATCCGCTTTTCATTGGTCAACACACGCACCAGCACCAATTTTTATGCCCCAAGATCCTAATATTTGGTGCTGGTGCGTGTGTTGACCAATGAAAAGCGGATTTGAATAAAAAAAAATCCAAATTGAATTTTTTTCTTCTTCGTTAAAACGGGCCCTAACCCAAAATCGGCGGACTTTGATCATTATTTTTTGTTGCAATATTGTTCCTTGTTTGCTTCGGCCATGGGATTTTGAATCGGATAGCACTTTCACTTTCCTCCAAAATCCGTTTGGGGTGAGGTGTGGAGCTCTTCAAGTGACGAGCTCCAGAAAAAACAGGGTGCACCTCTATCGTAGCATGCGTCATTAAACCCCACCTTTTTGATGATACAAGCTACTTGAAACTTGAAACTAGTGTGGAATAATGTTTCGCAGTTTACCTGGTACAGTAAATGGGTTAAGACACTATCGCGGGTGGGAGGAGGTGTGGGGGGTCAAGTTGGGGGCACCACCGTTTCCCAGACGAAAAACAATGCCTGGTACCTGGTACGATTTATGAAATGCTCTGCCCCCCAGCTCCGGGTGTGACCCTTGACCCTTTTGACCCTTTTGCTATTAATAGTGCCCTGTACATAAATCTAAATCTGAGTCTGATTCTAAGGTTTTCGTCCCCACAGTCTAACTCTATGTGTTTTGTCCCCACGGTATAATTTTACGTGTTTTGTCCCCATGGTCTAATTCCAAGTATTTTGTTTCCCACAGTCTTATTATTCAAGTGTTTAGTCCCCACAGTCTAATTTTCAAGTGTTTTGTCCCCACGGTCTATTTTTAAGTGTTTTGTCCCCACATCGGGAGTGCAGTCTCACTTTAAGGAGTTTTAGGTAGCCCGAAGAATTGGGCCGTATGTCATCGAGGATGTTTAGTTCGCGGGTCGATCACAGGCAGGCATGGTCGTGGATGGTGCGGTATGTGGAAGAGATCGGTGTGGTCACACGACCCACACCACAGTAGTCGTGGCCGTAAATCTGCCCGCGCAGGCGAACTTCTCAGACGTGCCCGCATAAAATGATGCTGTTTCTAATGAGGTTGGATTTTATCACCAAGCCCTGACCAGCCTGTAAGGCATTCGTTCCCGACGGTGAGCTTATTTTGGCTTCGGCTAACGGCGGCCACCACCCCGACCCGGAACTCTAACCCTATAACCCTAACGAGAGGCATGCCTGGTTGGTGTGCCACCTGGTCGTTGTGCTTGGGAAGGCTCGATTTTCAGTGCGGGCACACCTAAGGAGGTTCGCCTGCGCGGGAAGATTTACGCGAGCCCCACACACCACACTCACTCGGCAACGGAGAACTTGGGGGTCCCGATCAAAGATGATTGTTGTGGTTGGTGAGGTAAACACGCGAGATCTCGGTTCAGTCACCGCCACCATCACGATCACCTGGCGGCAAGGGAACAAGTCCGCTCTAACTCGTACCGAGTATACAGAGAGGTACTTTAGAAGAACGAAGAGCTGGGGAGAAAGCGCGTACTCCTCTCTTCAAGAACACAAGCAAAAAAAAACGCACACACACACGCGACAAACCATGTGAACCATTCTCGATCCTTGGGGAGAGCAAAAAAAGCATACGCCACCGTCTTCTCTACTCCCTTTAGAACTGCCCCTCCCTATGTATGTGTCGGGGACAAACAACTTGGGATTAGAGTGTCAAGAAGTATGAGTTCACAATTCTATCAATAGGCGCGACCGACAGCGAGCGTGTGCGGCGTGCGTCCATCGCGCGAAGGCGAGAGCATGATGCCTCGGGCCTCATTTCAAGGGGTGCTTGAAGTGAACGCGAGCAACATACAGTAGTAGCAGAAACATAGTAAAGCGACCCGGTCGTTCGTCGTGGTTTAACTCGTGTTCGAGCGGCTGCGTCCTCGACTCGCACGTGCCCACGTCTCTTCTACCAGATACATCATACACAACAGTGCGCCGACAACGTAATACGTAGGTACGCTGGAACGAATTACAAAAAAAAAACTGCGCAGGCCAGTAGACTACTGGACACTGAGCGCGGCCGTCGCCATAAGCTCAAACATGCATCCTGTTGTACTGCTGTTGTGTATACGTTGTACACCTACCGTATACAGTACTAATATCGTCAAGGTAGCAATAGAACATACTGTCCTGGACCAGTAGGTGTCTGGCTCATTTCGTGCATGCCCGCTTTCAGGTCTCGGAAGGAGCCACCACATATCCCAGGAACACAAAACAAAAAAAACTCAAAAACAACAACGTCGGCAACCCGTATAGACAAGGCACCGCTTTTCACGAACCTAAGCAAAACGCAGTTAGTTCCCCCCAGCCGTACACTGGGGGGGGGGGGGGGTACTCTAGAACGGAAACTATGGTTTGTCCTAACTCACTCTTCCAAGTCAACTTCGTTGACTGGCTTTTCACCCTCGCCAGGGATAAGCTACGCATTTGTATACATGCCGTACGACAGCGCCGGCATGTGCGCGCCGGTTCAGGCGGGCTGACTGCGAAGGGTCGCTCAGCGGCGGGTGGTGAAAGCCGGCTACCAAAAACGGTACGCAAAAAGCGCGAGATCAACCGCGCACGCAATCTGGACAAAGCGCCCCCGTCATCCCGTCGTCGTCCGTCGTCGCAGCCGTCATCGTCATCGGCGACTAGCCTGCGGCAGCGTGCGCAACCTCTTGTTGTGCCCTACACCTGGAGCACGGCTATTCTGCTGCTGCTGAATCATCGGCTGGACACCCAACTCATGCCCCCCGAAACCTCCACCACCACCACCACCGCCGCCACCACCACCGCCATCACCACCACCACAGTCAACACCCCGGACTGGCCCGCCAAAGCCCACCCCAGGTGCGGCTAGACTGGTGTCGGTTGGACCGCCGCCACCGCAAGCGTTTCCGTCGGCGCTACCCCCGGACAAGGAGGAGGTCGTGTGCCGCTGGATCGCGGTGTCGATTTCCAGGAAGGCAGACTCGAAATCCTATGCGAAATTCGACATAACCAGGGGCAGCATCGAGGAACGTGCAGAGGCGTCGAGGGGGGGGAGGGGGGAGGGGTTGGCATTAGGCGCCCTTCGGGCTGTCAAAATATGAAATTAAACACACGTATTATATGGTTTGAAGTCTACATGCAGCGAGCTACCTTTCCGTCGAGGTTTCAATCGCTATGCGCCCCAGCGAAATAAAAAAATAAAAGTAAACGTCAAGCCAGACGAATATCGTAGTAGTCGTCAATGGCAGAAGTACGGCCGGTAGTGCAGATAAGGACACGTTCATCACCAGTCCGTGCAACTCGGACCCCAACACACCCTAAAGCCTCCAACCGGCAAGACAACGACGTTCACAAAAAACTTCCTCTTGTTGCTAGCCGGCATGAAAACGCACTGCTGTAACACTGTACGACCACTACTCTTAACACGACAGTTAACAAGAGAGTATCGGCAACCGCGGGCGAAGTTTAGGCATGCCACAAACGCGAATATGGCCCACCTGCGACATGTCAAACTCATCTCCCCCTCCCCCCCCTTCCATTCCTGCTGCCGCGTCATCCATGCCACCACCACCACCACCACCACCGCCGCCGATCGCTCCGGATCCTATCGCTTCTTCCATCGGCGGGTTGGCTAGCGCTTCGAGGCGCGGAGCCGCGCAGACGGTCTGGCCAGGGGCGGCCGCACAAGCCGTCGATGCATCGCTCCCGCCCGCTGCCACCGCTGCTGCCGCCTCGTAGTCAAACTCGGGGCTGTGGTAGTGCTGGACTGGCGCTTCCGTTACGCCGCCACGACCCGCGCCGTGACCACCGCCACCACCGCCGATACCGCCACCACACATCGCACTACCTGCACCAGCTGAATCAAAGGGCACCCCGCAAGCGCTGCCGCCACCGCCGCCGGTCCGCCCGAGGTTATTTTGGTTCGGAGAAGATTCGCTCAGGACGCCGCGTCCAGCCCTGGCGGGTACGGCGGAAGAGGAAGCGGAGACGGCGGCGGCGGTGGTGGTGGTGCACGGGGCGGGTTGTCCGGGACGAATCGGCGTGCTGACGCCGCCCCTGCTGCCGCCGCTGCCACCGGTGCCGGCGCTGGCGCTACCGCTGCAACTGCCGCTGGACCGCGGCGGCATCGGAGGCGCTGGAGAGGCGGCCCGGAGGCCTTGCGAGCCGTCGCCACTTGCCGGCGGTCGTAGGCGCGGAGAGAAGGCGTGCGCCCCACTGGTCGCACCTGGAACCGCTGTCCTAGCTGCTGCTGCTGCTGCTGCTGCGGCCGCGGCGGCGGGGGTAGTGATAGCGGAGGCTACAGGATGGGTTTGTTGCGGCGAAACGAACGAGCTCGAGCCACCTCTATTTGGTTGCTGCTGCTGCTGCTGTGGTGTTTGCATTCTGTTTTGTATTCGAGGTCCGTGTTGCTGTAGCGGACCGGGCTGATGCTGCTGCTGCTGCTGATGCGGGGGAGTGCCGTTGTGGCCGAACCGTGGGGGTTCTTCCAGTTGCTGCTGCTGCGGACGCTGCTGCTGTTGCCGTTGCTGCTGCTGCTGCTGCTGTGGTCTTGGTGGTGGCGGTAGTTGTTGCGGCGGCGGCCTTGGTGGCAGTTGCTGTTGTTCTTGTTGTTGCTGCTGCTGTTGCTGTTGTAGGGCAGCGCGCTCCCTTGCGTCCTTCTGCATATTCGCCTTCAGCTCTCTCTGGTTTTGCTTGTGGTTGCGCTCCACATCCTTAAGCCCCTGTGCGCGTCATCATTTCACGCGTGCGGAGGAAAACAAAATGCGGCCATTTTGAAACACGCGTTAGGCGACATAAACATGGCGTGGTGGCATCATTCGACACTCCTCGTACGTTCAAGGCTGTTTGGGGTCAACAACAACTACAGCAATACGCACACACGTCAGGTTTCAACAAGAGCGATATCGTAGGGACGGAATTTTAAACAACTACAATACCCACCTCCACCCCCCTTCGACTGCGGCCATGCATGACATGAGTACACCCCACCCCCCCCGCTGTCTCTCGGGTTTTCCCCGTTTTGGCGAGGGACTCGCGGCGGGGATCCCACCACAAAGCAGCACCAAACCACATACGACTGCTCATATCAAAACCACCAAACCACGTATTATACGACTGCTCATATCAAAACATTTTTAACACTCATACCCAAACGAGGANTAGTGAGGGTGAAAAGAAAGCCCACCTAGGTGGGGGGGGGGGGGGGGGGGGGGGTTACCCGGAATTTCTTAGATAACACAAGACCGGTGAAAAAACAGGGACGAGATGCCACTGCTTGCCCCAGCCTAAAAGGAAGAGCAGGTGGGGTCGAGTCAACCCGTGTGTGCCTCATTGTGTCTCATGACCGCTACGCGGTGTCTGACGAATACTTAAATGAATCGCTTCACGGAAAACGACGACTACTACTGACTGTAGGATTCGTGTGTTGGTTCGTGATACAGCACCGTACCTTGTACTGCAGTTCAGCACAGACGTCAGTATAGAGAGCCACGGGCCAACCGCCCAACAGGGCTACTGGGGATAAACAAAAAACTCAACACGGCCACATAAAGTCACATATTTCTCTGCTACTACTGCTGTGCATCTAAATGCATTATTAGGTATTGCTCTGTTTACGGCACTGCAGCGTACGCAGTATCCCTGTGTCGTGGTTTTTGTGACCACATAACGCGTATCTCTCTAGCATGAAGAGTCGGCGCGGACACTAGGTGTGCTGGATGTCGAAGGGTAGAAAAAACGGTTTATTAGTGTGACGAACACACACCTGGTATACTTCGAAGTTTATTTTCCCTTTTAGCACTGCACTGTACATAATGAAACATTTCAGTGAAATTCCAAGTGTTTTGTCCCCACATCGGTACTGCAGTTCCTAAAGGGTTACTCGTAATACCGGAAAAAGTTACATTGAGACGCAGCACAACCGTTACGCACTACGAGTACTGCTGCTCGTACATAGCTACTGCCGCCCCCCCGTCGCGCCCTCACATAGTCCACGCTGAGGTGCAGGATGGAGGAGTCCCAGCCGGCGAAACCGAAGACCTTGTTGGCGTTCTCTATAACGGTGTGCCCCGTCAGATAGTGCACCTGCGCTCGCCATGTTGTTGGCGGTTCAAGGGACACACACCCACACACACACATGCGGTCGGAGTTTCGTTCAGGGTTGCGTAGACACCCGGCGAAATCAATCGTTTCAATTCAGGTTACTCAGGAACAACAACAAGAGGGATACATCGTTCCTGCTGGCGCTGCTACTACTACTGCTGGTGCTGGTTGCTACGGCTGATTGCTACTGCTAGTTGCTACTGCTGCTGCTGGCGCTATGGCTGCTGACGCTGCTACTGCTGCTGGTGTTATCGCTGCTGCTGCCGCTACTATGATGCTGCCAGCGAGAGGGGGGCGGTGTGATGAATGCCGGACATTGTTTTCGTGGGCCATACTGTACGCTGTGGATCAAACAAAGCGCTGGAAGCTACGTTCAAAATGGAGGCAACCTGTGACGAATTCGCGCTCCGACTGCGCCAGCGTCGTTTTGTATGGGGAGCATTTTTCCTTGGCTGATTGCATGCATGGGTACCAAGGCATTAATTAGGTGTTGCGCTGTTGCGCTGGCGCAACATTTGGCCAAAATAACGGTTTTGCGCAACAGTCGCCGTGAGGCTAGTTGCGCGCAGCGCAACACGCGTTTTTGGGCGCGCAACATTTTCGCCGCAGGCAAAAAAAATTGTTGCGCGTTTTTTTCTCGCCGGGGTCGGCGTCGCGTCGTTCATGGCACTACTCGTACTACAACAACAGCAGTGCACGTACAGCAGTAGTACAGGACACCTAATAAGAAACAGGCTGATACTAAGAAAGCCAGGCTGGGATTGAGAGGGAAATAAGAAATTCGGGAGTCGTTATCTTGAAAATTAGTGTAGAAAGCACCCTCTCTCGAATAAGAAATCCAGTCTGGACCAGATTTCCTGTTTCTTAATAGGTGTCCTGTACTACTGCTTGTGTATGGATTCGCGTAGTACGCGGTGAACCCACCTTCTTTCCTCCACCTCCTGGTCTTGAGTTGATCTGGTCCCAGCTCAAGGCCGTGTTCAGCGCCTGCAAGAGTTGGGAGTACATCATCAGTCGTTTTCATCGCGGCATAACGGCATCATGCGATAAGATATAAGATTTGGCATCAGCGATCGAGGAACGCACCATCAGGTCAAGACAGGAATGCAAAGCTAAAGCTTACGTCGTACGAGCGCGTTCCTTTGTCTCGAGCCTCGAGCCTCGAGCCTCGAAGCTTGCTTTTGTACGTGTTGAGTGTGATCAATGGTGTGATACAACAGAGACATGTCCCATAATATGTGCCGTTCTGCGTCGGTAGAATGCTCGGTGTGTGTAGGCCAATGAAACTGAGAGCCAAAAGTTACCGTAACTTTTGATCAAAAACGTACTTCTCTAAAGTACTTTTTTGCCGTTTTTTTAAAAATTTACCGCAAATCCTTCCTTCGGGAGAATTTTTAGAGAAGTAAAAGTAAGAAAAAAAAAAAACGCAAACACTCTAATATACATACCTGGTAGCAGCTTCACGAATAAAGCTCCAATCAATCGGTACAACACACACAATTCGAGCGCACGATAGTCGGGTGGGATGCTCGCATAATAGTGTCGGGACCACGACTTGGGAGCTTTGGGAGGCAGCAACGCAGCAACACGTAGCAGCAGTGCAGGGATAATTGATACCATGCGGTATTTAGCAACGGGCAACGGGCGTACATCAACGCAAAACATTGTGTTACACACCTCTTGAATCCTCGCGTGGTCTTCGTCCGTGAACTTGTTCGTACCGAACACCCATTGAGCTCCTTGGCCGGATGCCCCTGGTCGATCGGAAGTGTATGGTGCTTCCATACTCGCTGTGCTCTGAGCGGCTCAGCAGGGCAGTGCAATGTGGATGTTTGCGATTTTGCAGCCTCGGGAGTTCGACTACCGTGTGACGGCGTTTTGACAAGGGGGGGTATATACACGTACACAAATGTTGCGTGCTCGTGAGCGTGGTGGGCGTGCACTTCTTCGGCCATCGTCGCAGAACCTCATGGCAGCAGGTGCCGTTAGTAGTGTTTTTTGTGCGAGATGCACGATGCATTTCACGTTGATGGGTGTTGTTGACCCTCTGTGTGCACTTTGTACTAATGAAACAAGGCTCAAAACCCGGCCATACACTGCTGCTGCTGATGCTGCTCTGCTGTCTGTCCGCCGATGGACGTGAGAACACTTGGAGTTTGAGTGCAGCTGTCAGGTGGCTTGGCTATTGGCTTTGCACGTACATAGGTGTTCGTGTTTTCTTGGTTTCTTCGTCACCGCCGCGTGTTAAGTTAGCTCTGCTCTGTTGCTCATACTTCAGTGAGTTGGCGTGCTTGTGGTACGGTTTGCCGGCCATAGAGCATCGCAGCACACCAGGTACAGCAGGGTACAGCAGCAGTGCCGAGTAACCCTGCTCCTGGACACTCTGCTGCTCTCTGAACAATACGATACCAACCTCGAACCCAACGACATCACAGAAACGGCAGCAACGGAGAGGAGCATGAAGGACAAAAAGGAAGGGTCGTCTTTGGTTTCGGAGGAAGTGTGCGAGAGTATCGAGAAGGGCATGCGAATCATCAGCGACATCGAGCAGACGCGTGCAGACGGCATGGTGTTCAAGTTCGAGTTGGACCTGATGTACGAGGTGATCATGCACCGCAATGCTCCCTCACCTGTGTCAGATACCCTCACCTGTGTGGCAGGTGCCACTCGTACCTCTTCCTCTACCCTCTGTCTCTAGATGTAGGTTTTACGTCTGCCTGCACATCTACATCTGCACATCTAAACCACCAAACACGCGGTAATTGCACCTGGTATTATAGCTCTGTTATGTATACCGGCATGTAACACGGGTTCGTCAGTATTAATAGTGAGGCTTACGAATGGCACAAGACGATGTTCGAGCACACGAGCACACAACGCAAAGCGTTGTTTTCGTTTAGCTGGTAGATCGAAATTATATCGCCAAAAAAATAGTGCCCTTGATCAAGAGTTGCGTCATAAACCGCCACAAGCCCATGTGTATAAGCAGGTGTCGATTTTCCCGAGTAAGGGTCGGTCTTATCGAGCAGCTTTTCCCCATAATTTCATAATTTCCAATATTTTTTTCCAGAAAAAAAAAGGAAACCTTGGAAATATTAATATTGGATATATTGGAAATTCTTCAGAGGGCAAAATGTTTATGTTTGGAAGGCTTTACGTTCCAATAAATGGGAAAAAAAAAATGAAAAAAAGAAATCTAGAAAATTGCGCGAAAACAAATGTTGGAAATTTAGGAAATTTTGGAAATGTATGGCTCCGATAAGAATGGCCCTAATCCCCCCCTCCCCCTCCCCCCTTTTTACGATCGATCCCCAGCTTGCAGGGGAGAAGGCTACGGCGCGCGCCCCCCCTGGGCTTTGTCTAGCCAAATGCCAGCGCGCTGATTGCATCAACACGGAGGTGCCCACCGGGCCTGCCTTTTGCTGCTGTTCTAAGTGTGGTGCGAAATATTGCGCCCGAGACTGTCAGGTACGACTCGTGTCTTGTATGTCTCGTGTATCTTGTACGGCTTCTTCTGTGGTGCACCGATATATTTTCGTTTCTTCTTCAGTCCGCTCTTTTCTGCCGTCGGAATCGCGGCACCGACGGAAAGCCCGGGTCGCGCTCTGGTTGAGGCGTCCCCGGGGGGGGGGGGGGGGGGGGGGGGGGGGGGGGGGGGGGGGGGGGGGGGGGGGGTCGCCATAGTCTTTTGGCCATTGACCACGTGACCACGCATCTCTTTCGAGACAAAGCACCATCACCGGAGGGGGGGTGTACTTCATTTTCATGTATGGCCGTAGTCGTATGACCATAGACCCTCACCGGAGGGGGGGCGGGGGTACTCATTTCGTTGCTTGCCTTAGTCATTTGACCATTGACCACGCATCCCTTTCGAGACGGAGCACCTTTCCTACTCCTAATAGAGACACCTCCAACAGTTGAGCCCTTGTTGCGTTGTTTCCTTATATTACATTTTTTTTTTGCTAATCTTATTCCCTTCCTGTTTCGCCGTCTGTGGCCACCATCTATCTCCTCAGATAGCGATCGCCGGGGGGGGGGGGGGGGGGGCATTTATTTTTATTTTTTAAAGAACACCTGCGTCCTGCCGAGCGCTGCTAAAAATACTGTCAAGAGGCGCGTGCTTTGTTTTGGCCCAGTTGCCTTTTATCAGCGGTAAAGGAGATGGGGGGCATTCGATACCACCGCGACTTTACAGTAGTTCCACTCCGCACACACCCCCCCCCCCATGATAGGAGTGAGTAACACGAAAAGGAAGGAAGCCGCAGCGCACAGTGCACCGCTTTCTTGCGCTACGTATGTATGGAGCGGAGGATGAGAGAGGGGGAAGTTGGGGGGGGGGGGGGGGCGTACTCATTTGTTGCTTGCCTTGATCATTTGACCGTTGACCACGCATCCCTTTCGGGACTGAGCACCGTGGGGGGCAAAAGCGGAGGAATCGTACCACATGTGACGCTGTACGAATCTTGGCATCGCGTCCTCGCCCACCCGTGCGTTGCATCCGAACCATCGCAGGTCAGGGACTGGAAGGGCGGACACAAGGGAATGTGTGACCAGCTTCGAGAGATGCGCGAGGGGGGTGCGGCGCGGAGCAAGGCGCCGCTGAACAGACAGAACGTTATGGCGAGGATTCTCGGGCGAGTGCGGCTCTACCTGTGCCCCTTCGCGGTCTGCCACGGGGAGGCCCAGGGTCGAGGTTTCGTGTTCGTCCAGGTGAGGTAGACGGCGTTTTTTTTTTTTTTTTTTCTGCGTCGAGAAACCTTGGGGAATACGGAACGGCGCTCGCTGTATGGGTGACGCCTGCGTGCTTCCCGTCCCCCCACCCCGCCCCCCCTGCGCGCAGACCAACCGGTTTATCCTCGTGAGAAACAGCTAGCTATCAGTGCCGTAGAGCCTCTCTCCGTTGCTTCTCTGTTGTGGGTGACGTGGTAGTCGCCATACGTTGAGAAATAAAAAATGTTGAGGACACCGGTCATTTTGGGCGCGTGAAAGCTCTCTCTTTGGCCTTATAATACCAGATTTAGTGTAGGGCTGGTCAGTGAAGGGGTGAGACCGAGGACGCGTACTGCGATAGAGGTAGCACTTTTCGGCTGAAATGGGTTATGAATGATCGGGCCCCTTAACCCAAACCCGCCGGTCTTGCATCCTTGTGTTGCAATTTTTAGTTTTTGTAAAGTTAGGATTTTTCATCGGGAAGCACTTTTATTTCCCTCCTAAATCATTTTTTTACTTATTGTTAGTATATAGCTCCCCAAGTGACCATCCTCAGAAGGCAGAAATGGTGCAGCACATCTACCGTAGCATGCGTCCGAGGTCTTCCATCATAGCATCTTTATTGAAAAGGTGACACTCCTCACTCTCATGGCGTGTCGTTTATATCGTGTGGTGTACTTGGTAAGCTGTAAGAGCAGATTGTGGCATCTAATAGTTTGGCGGCCGTGAAAGTGACACCTGTCGGGGAGACGTGTTGTGCTGCAGGCCGCGCTTTCTCGGCTTCTACCTATGTTTTTGTGTTCGCCGTTGGCTCGTCGATGTACTGTAGGATGGAGCGGTACACCAAGTTGTGTGATCTGGCACAAAAAAATTGTGGCACGCTGATGAAGCGAGGGCGCGGCGAGCCCCAACGGCTGTGTTTATGCGATCACGACGGCATGGCGCGCCGTGAATGGGTGCGTTTTATTTATGCTTTGTACAGCTGCTTTCGTACGGCGCGCTGTTTTGGGTGCGTTTTGCTTTGCATTTTTGTACGAGTGCTTGCTGTCGTTGATCGACACCGCTGTTCGAGCGCTACGTAGGAGCAACAGAAAATTCACGGCAAACACTTACGAGTCATAAAACGACGAGGAACGTATACTTAAGTATTGATTCATTGATCGTGCTATATATGTAGATTGCAAATTCCTGGTGTTTACCTCGATGACGACCTCTCACGCACCTTTCTCGTGCCTTCTTTCTCGGCGCGCTCAGACGCCGAACCCAATCTTGGAACTGGAGTACTTGCATCCCGTCAACAGCAGCGGCCGGAAGCTCGATCGATCGATAATATTGCATTTCTTGAGCATGGGAGAGTTCGTCGACGCCGTCATGCAGGATGACTTCGAGCTTGGGGTAAGTTTATTTTTATTTTTTCGTGTGTGTGTGCTGTTTTCGGTGGGGCCCAAGCGGCTCGCCTGTCGAATGATCGCCTGCACTTGTTTTCGGTGTGGAGTGTTGGACGACAATAGAGGCAGCCCTTACCTCGTGGTGCGGGCTATTTACGTACGGTTTTGCGCTGCCCACAGGGAGAAGGAGCCGCAGCACAGCAGTTACAGGATATTAGGAATAGTATGGCGAACAGCTTTAGTGAAAAATGATTGTGTATTTTGTCGCGAGTTCTGATGTTCACTTACGACTTTGCTCAAATCGATCTCTGCGTCTTGCCCCCGGCTGCTTCCACCCCACCAGGTGATCCGAAGCTCCCTCGAGGCTGCCGTCGGCAGCTACGACCAAAAAAAGGAGATGGTGGTTTTGGTCAGAGCCCGCTGCGGTTACATGGCGGTGGTGGTGCTGCCGCTCGTACCCGAGTTGGCCGTGTGTCGTCAGCTCGGCGTCGAGTATCGGGAGAAGGACGCGCTGCAGCTTAACCTTGACGAGACGTGACCATTGCTTATCCTACAGACGGCAGATGGTTAATGGAGCAGTCGCGAAGAAGACGCGTCTGGCGTTTTGTAATTTGGTAGTTGCGGTATTGCTAGGTTGCTGGGTGTTCACACCTGTAGAAGCGGTAATCGTCGCTTGTACTCGGTACGACACATTGTGCGTGGTGGGTATCTCGGGTTGGTTCGTCGAAGACAAAAAAAAAACATTCCAGGAGTTTCTCGCATCACAGCGGCTTCCCATCGCGCTTTTTTTCGGACGGCTTATCGTTCGGCCGTTTAGCAGGTATAATAGCTTCTCGCTATATATAGTGAAAGACTCGCGCAAGTACGCTGGCGTACCATCATAAGACACGGCTGCTGTGGTAATGCAGTCTCGTAGAGTTTGTTTTTTCTGGTTTAAACACTTGCGAACGCTTGAGGCATCATCTCACACGACCGCCAACCCTGTCTGTCGCTTGTGCGCGCCGTGCAAATGCATCGTCAGCGAAGGAGACTGGACCGCTGCTGTATCACGCAAAACGGAAGGCTGAAACCACCTTGCGCCCAAGTGTTATGTTGTATCATTTGTATTATAATTTACAAGTACGAGTAACGCGCGACACGTTTGAGAAACCCATAGTATATACGTACGCACTTTCGTTGCTTCCGAGAGTGCCGTCGCGCCGTCCTCCCACGCGACAACACTTTCTGCACGCCACGAAGTGCAAGCTCTCGTACTACAATGTAGTACTATTGCAGCCTTCCCTGCTACTGCTTGAAGATTTCGCTGGGTCAGCATGCCTCTCCCATCGCCGCTTCTTCGCGAAGAATTGCGCCGGCGGACCCCCCCCCCCCCCCCCCCCCCCCCCCGCCAAGCCTCCCCAAGACGCACTCGAGCTACGAGTCGCTCCTCGTGACACTCGCCGAGCTACCAACTGCTTGATATCGACACCATTTACGGAGCCTGATATCCTGCTGCAATATGTACCAAGTTTCATCGCCCCGCACTCCATTTTTATGCCGAGCCTCCTATCCTGCTGCACGGCCAAGTTTATTCGCTCCGTGTGCTCCGCGCCACCCGACGTTACTACGAGCCAGACTCTGGCGGCTTGCAATGGAACGGGATGCGCTTCTCCTCCAGAAACTCGAGCACCTCCTGAGGGAGCTCTCCAACCACCTCGATCGCGTACATTCCGGGTCTACACCCGCCTGCAGCACAGGGAAGAACACCCGAGGGTACGAGTAGGTAGGCGTCACAAAAACTGGAACACAGGGTTGGGGAGTCAAGCGAAACGCTTCGTACGGAAACCCAGGAAGGCCAGGTCGAATGAGGGGTGGTAAATTGATATCCCCTCCTTCTTGATGAATGGCGTGGGAAATTATGAATACAGACGACACCTGGTGTGAATGACGGTTGGATTCGAGAGGCAAAAGGGGGAATTGTGTCTACTCGTACAGCAGAGGTGAGAGGCAATCGGCTTGAACAAGTGTTGGATCATGGGAGGGACCGTAGTTGCATCCAATGGACTCTTTCGACAACTTCGTGGCGAGAGCGGGTTGTCTCAAATAGGGGGCCCGACCCCATGATGCTACATGGACGACCCTCGCGGCTGCGCCCGCTTAGAGGCCCTGGGGTAAAACACCGAACACTCCTTGTATATACGTGAAACAGAAAGTGTATCCTTTGGACACAACATCCCACAACTCAAGCTTTGACGGGATTGACCTTTATCGCGTGCAACATAAAATAATATGAGCAAACATGATGCCGACCGCACCATCAGCCACACAAGTCAATGCCTATTGGGGGCCCGCTACCCTTGACTGCTCAGCGTAAACCCGCCGAGACCATACACAGCAAGTACCGGCATTTCCACTCACTGATTCGCTGCCATTTTCCAACCCAGCTGGTCTCTGGGTCCACCATCGCGATGAGCCTGCGACCGTCATCAGGATGGGAACACGGGCAACATGCAAAGCGAAGGGGGGGGCGGAGGCGCTGGAACGTCATGATATATGTATAGTTATGTTTGTGAATTTTTCGCACTTTTCGCAACTTTTCTCTTCGCGCGAGCGCTTTTCGGCAAAACGCGAAGTAACCCGACACGGGACGCCCGGCCGGACACATTGGTCGAGGTTTGGGCTCGATCCGAGCACTGTAGCTCGCGTGGCGGGCGCTCGAAGTTTTTTTTCCCGCGGGAGTGGATAAGACGATTTCCCGGGTTCTCTGCATGAGGCCGTATTTTTGTACGTACGTGCCAGTAAATAATAATGTTCTTTTTTATTTTTTAGATTTTGTATGTTTTTTGCTCTCTCACATGCACACAGGCCAGAAACATGTACTCGTACCAGATAGACAACATGCACAGGGCACGGCGATACAGCGTTGCCGCCCACACCAGTAGTAGGGGAACATCGTGCGTGAGTGGCACATCCATCTGCGTTGTATTGCTGTGGCTAGCTGTGTCCATCGGAGGAACCTGCGGTCTAGAAACCTCACCATCTGTCTACGTACCTTTTTCTGTTCTGCTGCTATGTGTGACAGGCCCACGCTTACTATGATCGGAAATGTAATGACCGCTTTGAATAAATAGGAGTACCTCAACTACTGCTGTCCTTATATTTTCCGTTTTTTTTGCTTGTTCCCCGAAGCTCACTCCAGAAATCCACGGGACATCAAACACCATGCAACGAATACGAACAACGCCACAGCCCCGGCTAGAAGCACAAGCAGCAGACGTGCCTGTGGCGGGTCCACCGTATACTGCTGTGGTCATCAAGTATAGTGGTTGCTTTATGCAGGCTTGCATCCGTCATCAGGCTTCTGCTGCTGCTGCTTGCTGCTGTTGTGCTTGCAATATGTATGTGCGGTGTGCGACCTGTCGTGCCTCTGGCGCTCAACGACAAATAATACTGCTGTACCAGTACATACATGGAAAATGTATTCTCCGGTCCTTGGACCGGAGACTCAGCAACCATAATCCCAAAAGTGAAGCCCGATTTTCAAGATAATAGGCGTGACAAAAGTTGCCCCAGTTTTCAAGTCACTCAGCGTGACAGAAAAGTGACCCCCGAAATCAAGTTGATAAGCGTGACAGAAAAGTGACCCCTCAGATCACACCACGGGTACCCCCTTGTCCGCTCGATCCCCAAAGACCGTTCTGGGCGTACAGCAGCGGCGTCGCGACAGTTTTTGCACGCCCCGACAGCCAAGCACGCACCATGGGCCTCGGCCGAGTTTCAGCAACAGAGGTGGGGTGTGTGCGACACGTCGAGGACGGCAGCACGAACAGAGCAGATCAGCACGCAAACACGCCGAGTACAGTACATGACACCTAATAAGAAACAAGGAATATGGTCCAGGCTCGATTTGGTATTTGAGAGAGGGTGCTTTCTGCACTAATATTTTCTATTTTGACACAACGAAGCATCCAAGCGCCGAGCGTTGACTGGCTGTATGTACTGCTGCTGCTGCTGCTGCTGCTGCTGCTGCTGCTGCTGCTGCTGCTGCTGCTGCTGCTGTAAAGTCTACGAGTACGGAGAGGCGCGCGCCGAGTGCGCTTCCCTTCGTCTCTAGGCCCGAGGCCGCGCCAGCCGGCTGTAGTTTGGCGCTGGCGCACACAGACACAGGCAGAGCACACCAGCGCAGATACCTGAGGCAGTTCAAACGCTGCTTATTTTATGCGAACAATAATGAGCAGTAGAGGCAGGTAGAGGGCAGGTATCCAGACCGCTCGCTGTGTATGATAGCTGCTGCATCGCAACATACAGCTCTGTCCCGAAATATAAGAACTTTTTATTATAGTTACGTATTAATTTCAACACATTTCTTATATTTCGGGACGGAGTGGTACCAAGAAGAGCGTTGCAAGAAACCCTGCCCTTGCATGGGGCATTCGTGAAGGATCTTGGGTGTCGTTAGGCATTACTTGTGCACGGGATAACATATATATGGGTCTGATAAACACTACGAGTACATACAGCAGTACGTAGCGAAAAAACAATCGTGCACGCTGGGCAGCGCTGGGTGACAATTATTGTACGCCCAGATTGTTATTATATGGGTTTTACTGTGTACTTGTACGAGTGCAGCGGTGTCAGGAGCCGGTGCTACCTCTGTCGCGCCCCCCCCCAGTGAACAAATAAACAAGAAACAAACAAACAAACAAATTGAAACAAATCATATAATTCAGGGCTAGTCGAACCGATACCTTGTGTCGCACGATCCGCCATTTCGGTTCTGCATTCATTCATTCGTCGACAGCAGCTACTCGTATAGCTGTATCATTCTCCCCGGCTAATCTGTGATATAAGGGGGGAAGTTGGTCAAACACAGCTAGTTGTCAGAATTGAAGGAAACTACAGTGAAATCAAGTCATTATTTGTTTGGCTACTTTTCAAAATCCGTGTCCGATTTTTAGGTGATCCGCCGCATTCTTTGCCATTCTTGAGCAGCCCGTCATAAAGGCACTGCGTCCCATGCGATTATACTGCAGGTCGCGCATCGTGCATGCTGCGGGCGATGCATAGGCAACAGCTAGCAGTTGTGCTGGCGGCATAGCGAACGCACGCGAGACAAGCCCTGTCCACCCTCTCGGTGTTCTGATGCACAGCACCGCGTGGTTGCCCTTTCTTTCTGTGACTCTAAACCACGGGAAACATACCAGGTCTTCTACAGCAGTATGTTCCGAGGTGCCGTCGGCGGCTACTGGCTACGTAGTGAAGAATGACACCGGTGTACGACACATACATAATACGTAGAAAGACACGGAAAATAACCAGACACCGCATATCCTACGAAAATGCAAAGTGCATAGTAGTAGGAGTGGCTGCGGTAATAACCGACTAAAGCTTGACCCACGTCAAGCAGTCAGTCGCTGTGCTGAGTGTTCTCTCCTCGTGTGTGCATGTATGTGGTGGCACGGTGCCGGTCGGAGGAGGAACATCCGCCCGCCGAGAGAGCCTATATGACGAGCAAAGCTCAAGCCTGATGATGGTATACTTTGATACGTACGTGCGGGTATTTTGTCAGTATCGATCTGCGTACTGTGCCTACTATGCGTATCTGCGTACAGCGTATCCGAGAGATTATTTTGTGTTTTAGGCAGATTTTCCAGGTCGTACGTATATTTGTTCATTGTGCGTGCGGATCACTTTGATTGCACGGATTATTTTTTTCGGATCATACGGTCCGGACCGTCCACCCAAAAAGAAAGTGATTTCATTTCCCAACTATCATTTTCACAGTTTTTGTGACTCTAAACCACGGGAACCATACCAGGTTTACAGCAGTATGTTCCGAGGTGCCGTCGGCGGCTATGTCGTGAAGAATGCACACCGGTGTACGACACATATATACGTAGAAAGACACGGAAAATAACCAGACACCGCATATCCTACAAAACTGCAAAGTAGTAGTAGGAGTGGCTGCGGTATTAACCGACTAAAGCTTGACCCACATCAAGCAGTCTGTCGCTGTGCTGGGTGTTCTCTCATCGCGTGTGCATGTATGTGGTGGCACGGTGCCGGTCGAAGGAGGAACATCCGCCCGCCTATATGACGAGTAAAGCTCAAGCCTGATGATGGTATACTTTGATACGTACGTGCGGGTATTTTATCAGTATCGATCTGCGTACTGTGCCTATGCGTATCTGCGTACAGCGTATCCGAGAGATTATTTTGTGTTTTATTAGGCAGATTTTCCAGGTCGTACGTATATTTGTTCATTGTGCGTGCGGATCACTTTGATTGCACGTAATATTTTTTTCGGATCACTCCCCCCCCTGCCCCCCCCCACCCCTCCTCCTTGTTGTGTCGCCTTTCTAGGCGTCCTCAGCTGCATGCCGTAGCCGGCTTCTCTCCGCTTCGGCCCTGTGCCACCTCGCCATGAAATGGCCCGCCGCCTCAACGACCCCTCGATACCTCACCCCACTCTTCTTAGCCGCCCTAGCTGCCATAGTAACGTCTCTGCTCCGAACAGTAAAGGGGAGCTTTCTGTGGAGCCCTCTGTTGCTGGAAAAACCCTAAGGTCATCTGCTAGACATTGGGCCCTGGGTTATTTTCTAATCGGCCAGGTCCCGGGTTCGCCCCCCGCGACAATCATCCCAAACATCACCCGCCGGGTCAGCCGCTCATTGGTCGTGCGCTGTACGGCCTCCGCATGTTCGTGATGCCTCTTCAGTTTGACAGTTACATGACGATTCGGGATTTTATGTGTTGAGGATTATGTGTATCTCGACGACTGGGTGCATATGTGACGACGCACACTGCTGTTACTTCCTGCTGTCCCTACCCCTAATACACGACTTGAATCATCAAACCATCGATGGTCTCTGGGTGTTTTGACTATCTTGCTTGGAGCTGACGAACACCGCAAGAGGAGGCGTCGTTTGCGGATGGTCGTCTCAACGCTCACGCATTGTGCCTTCTTGAGAGCCTTGGCGGACGACATGATGAGATGGTCGATGCGTTGTCGGCGCTGGAAACCAATGGTCCGAACGTAGGAGGAAGGTGTGGTGTGCTGTTCGGAGCTCAACGAAGTGCTCCTGGCCAAGGGTCCACGTCAAACACCCGTACGGCAGTGTCTCCATCACCTCGCGGCCTTTAGCATGCGCACCTTTAGAGTGAACGGGGCATCCTCCATATCGTACAGCTCCCGCTTGAACCGATCAGCACCTCCAACACTCTGAGTAACAACAATCTTCTCTTACGATAGATTGAGACTGGAGACAACCAACGCGGATGATACTCATTCGATTGCGATACTAACACATTGGACAAAAATTGCTCGATAATAATGCGGCCCTTTCTGAACACCTTAGTTTTTAGTAAGACCGGAGACTAGCAACGCGAATGTTACTCATTCGATTGCGATACTAACACAATCTTTAAAAACATAGTCAAACGGTCAATGTGTCCGATTTCAGATTTGAAGGATTGAGTTCGATCCTTGGCGATGCCTACGTATACGCTTTTTTTTCTACTTTTTTTTTCCTACTTTTTGCATTGTACGTAACAAAACCAAGTGGGTTTCTTAGGCAGGGAGAGTTCCAGCCCTTTCTTCGGTGCATCCTTTTCTGCTTCTTCTGCAAATATTATCCCACCACTCCTGTACATGTGTCACGTGTGCGTGCGTTTACGGTGTGTGCCGTGTGTCATGCGTGCATGTATGTGCAGCGTATCACGCTTGGAGTATTTTCAAACATTTTTTTGCCGGGAGTCATCGGTTTTGTGAGGGATGGGCCTTCCTTCGCTTGAGCTCCACAACAATTAAATATTGGCAAATACGTTTAGCGGGATCTCTAAGAGTCAATAGTAAAGGTTCCACCATATTTCCGAGTATGTTTTTTATCCCCAAAAATACAGGTGCAGCTCTAAAAAGGTCTACATTCATGAAACGTAGTAGTACCAGATATTTCATAGCGTCGTATTTATGTACTACGAATTGAATACAATATGATATGCGTATGATGCAATATCGCATGCTGTTGTAGTAGGTTTTCGATTCGTCCTTGCGCCACTCCCCTAGGCACGTCCCGGAGGGGAACCTTGTAAACCTTAAGCTTGTCGCCGGGCTGGTATTGAAAGGGTATACATTCCCGTCATCGCGTCAGCGAAGCCACCGCTCGCAGACAGCTTTAGGGGCGGGGCAACTGCTGCTTTCCCGGTGGTGAAAACAGACGATACGTGGGGCAGGATCAAGGGCCAATGTAAAACCAGGCACACCGACGGCAACGGTGGTTGAAGGTTGAAGGCTTCCACTTGAAGACGCCGAAGCGGAGCATAAATGTACCGCAAGTTCTCGTCCCAAGCATGGACGGATGGACAGTCTGAACTTCTAGTTTGGACAGCCATGCACGCGCGTACTACTTGTTCTGACGCAAAGCGTGGTATGTACGTGTGTGCTACGTATGCAGTCTGTGCTCACCCGGTGAAGTACGTGGTCGTGCAGTCCTGTACACGCGCCTGGTCGCTCTCCATCTGCAGGAACTGGCAGTTCTCGCACCCGTTGTTCACGAACTGCACGCCAGGGTTTATATGATATACGATGGCGTGTTGAAGCGCGCAGGGAGGGGAGAGATGAGTGAACACATCGTTATGTTACAAATACTCGTAGATATGTACCACAGCAGCAGTGTAATCGTGGTGGTATAGTCTTATCATTACGAATACTCGTAGAGCCTATGAGTTTACTGCCATGAACACATGAAGACGCACTACCTTGCATCGGGGTTCTTGCATCATGTGATTTGACATGGGCGGCTATACACAGGCGTGTGCTGGATGCCAACATGCCAACTTGGTGACAGCTTGGAACGGCGATGGACTCGTGTGTCCGCAGCAACAAGCGCTAGATCAATACTCGTAGTAGTCGCTACTCGCACGCGCTCGCTCGTTTTGATAGTTTGATACCTGGTACATGCGAGGTATCATCATATTTTCGTCATTATGTAATGCTGCTCGGTCGAGGTGATTATCAGATTATGGCGATGATGCCCAAATGACTCTTCACGCCTTTATGTCGGTTTCGGTATGCCCCGCTCGGCGTCGACCCTACCGCGCTCCACCCGACCCCCCTCGGCACCACGATCGTGCCACGCCCGCCCGACACATGAGCCCTCGGTGACCCTGCCGAAAGAACTGGCCCCGATGCGCATCTCGGCGAGCGGGGGGCGGCGGAAGGCGCCCTCCCGGGGACGGCTCGCTCTTTCCCCGGGAAAGGGGAGAATGATAAAAAAAATGGAAATCCCAGCACGCGGTTTTGAACCAACGCCCAACGCTTCTATTTGCTGCTGGAAGTTATACGTACGTTCTGCCGTTTCCTACGAATGCGGTTCGATTTTTGAGCTTCAGATTATGGTCTGATCGATTTTTCAGCGACCTAGTTCGAAAATCGAAACAGTCTTCTTATGCGAGAAAACACGGATTTGTTGTATCATACGTGCAGATATTTGAGCAAACGGCAAGACCAACTGCTGTTGTTGTTGTGGTCTGGCGCCGCGAAGAGACGCGCCGAGTGCGCTGTACTGGGCATAGAACCCAAGCGTTCGAAGCCACGTTGGCTGCCTTTGGTCTGGCGGCGACGCGCCGAGTGCGCTCGAGTCGACCTGTCTTGATATTTTGTATTTTGACACAACGAAGCATCCGAGCGTTGACTGTGTACTACTGCTGTACTGCTGCTGCTGCTGCTGTAAACTCTACGAGTACGAGTACGGAGAGGCGCGCGCCGAGTGCGCTTCCCTTCGTCTCTAGGCCCGAGCCCGCGCCAGCCGACTGTAGTTTGGCGACGGAGAGGCCCACCGATCGTCGGCTGCGCGTCGGGCGCGAAGCAACGTCGCTGTGTCACCATCCAACTCATCGATCGTGCTGCTGCTGCTGCTTGCTTGCTGCGTGGATAACATCTTGAATTTAGAGACCATGCCATTTTTCGATTTGAAAATCTGATGACCCAAGTCGTCGGATTTTGGGCCAAAATCCGACGACTTGGGTCATCGGATTCTCAAATCGAAAAAATTCCAGTCAGATTTTGCATAATCGGACTGCATAGGACGGTGCTTTCGTTTTTGAGATCGAAAAATACAAATCTGAAGCTTGAAATCGAACCGCATAGGAAACAGCCTGGAGGGTGGTGGCCCTGTTCTTTTTTTCTTTCTTTTTTGTCCGCTATACCGGCCCCGCTCTGACATATTTCGGTGTACCACTACGACGTATTGAATATTACAATAACAGCTGCAGGTGATGTTTGGTACTTTTACATTTGACTGAGAGACGCCACCACAACACCCGCAACGTGCTCTGGATGCTCTGATGTTGCTCACTGCTCACAGCTCCGGGATTGAGAGACTGGTAAACACGTCTGTTTCTTATGTGCAGAGATCACGCTCACTTTTCACGTTTTCGGGTGCTGTACATGACACATATTCCCGTAGCAGCAGCAGTACCAACAGATAGAAAGGAACAGGAGTTTTGCTGCGGGGAAGGATTGCTATACTGGGGCATGGCAGGCACTGCTGCAAGTGTGTCTGGCTGTCAACCTCTCTGCGAGCCCCTCCCTCTAAAGTCTCAAGCGTACCGAGCCTCGTAACTCGTAACCCCCCCACCCCCCCGCTTATACGAGTGCAGTTCTTCCGTCGATCACGAATGACAAACCTTTATCCGAATCTACCGATTGCAGACTCAATAAGACAGCTTTACACATCTACGGACGATCGCTCGCTTGCATTATTTCACCACCGCGCACCTGGTCGTTGCCCTTCACCAGCGAGCAGCGCTTGCAGGCGCGCAGCCCTTTCGTACCGGTGGGGATCTCGGCCCAGGGAAATTCCTCCCCCTCCTCATCGTCGTACTCGTTGTCACTCATAACGCTGCGGAAAAAAAATCACGGGACAGCAGCTCCCCCGGAAGCACAGCGAGATTCTCCCTGTACAACAGAGTGATAGCCGTGGAACTGACGGGACTAAAGCAGGCTGTCAGCTGTGGCATGGTGGCAGGTGGCGTTGCCGGCTTGATGGCTGATGGCCCTTTTAAACGGCCCCTTTTACGCATTTTTTCTAACTTCTCTAGAAACCCACCTGTGTGCTGTGAGCGAGTTCCTCGGGTCACTCCTAAAGGCCTTCTTGAGAGTCCTTCATTCTCCGGAGTGGGATGCTTTCTCAAGCGAAGGCTGGACTCACGTCTTACCCAGGAGTGGTGGCTCGTGCTCTCCGCAGAAAGGCCGCACCCTGCCCCTCTTGGCGACCTGCCGCGAGCACTTCAAGTGTTTGTCGGTCTCTCACCAGCACAAGAGCTCTGTCCTCCGCAGCAGTAGTTGAGGAGCGATGTGCTGCTGCAGTCGAGCGACAAGGCTCCATCCAAGCTTCGTCGCAGGCTAGAGCCCAGCACGGCCAAGGGGCGGGAGAGCGCAAATATCTCCGATGGGGAGTATGGGGCGCAGCCGCGGCAACGGCGATGCTGGCGGCTGATGGACCTGCGGATAATCAGGTATGATACCGTGCACTTATGCAGTACTCGTACTCGTAACTGAAAGACCTTGAGGCCTAAGGCGCTCGAGCGTCGTGGTTCTTGCCGTCGGTGTTGATGTTCGTGCTGGTGCTATAGGGAGGGAGGTTGGGGGGGGGGTGCTGCTTCAATGCCCGCGAGAAGGTGTACCACGGGGGGATCGTACATTCCTCCTCAGCATCGAATTTGAAGTGGCCTCATGAGTCCAACTGCTGTAGTGGGTAGCACCACTTAGGTCGGTGCGGTCGACACTACGGCCTTCCACGAGGTACGAGTATCACATCATATCATACATATCGTACGCATTTCAGTATTGGCGGGCGGTTGAAGTACACTACTGCTGGGCAAACCTCTTGATGCACGAATAGAGCTGGAGTGGGGGTCCAAGGACAACCTAATAACAACAGGACCATACATATCACACGTATATACGAGTAGGGTTATGGACGGCGCTAGCTTCTGGGACCAGACTGGTATACCACGTTACCAGGTTTCGGTATATGATCCGTATATAGCTCGTTCAACAACTCCCTGGTACCATATATTCCCAGGGTTGCCGAATCTGCATCAATGCCATGCGCTACTAGCTGTACGTATGTACGAGTACGTGTCGGCTCGATTTTTTTATTTTTTTGTCTGATCAAGTACCTGGGAACCAAACCTCTCTCCCCTCCTCTTATTAATAGTGTATCATGGTGCCAAAAACACAAACACACCGCTCGTGGTGTGTGCTTCTTACTTTTGAATCGCACGTTCAAGGGCATTGTTCACTACTGCTTGTCGGCGTAATATCGTACTACGTAGTAGTCCAGCAGGACAGCAATAGCAGGGTGTTTTTTCGTGCGTACGTGTATACGAAGTGCGGACGGAGCCAGTACAGGCAGGGCTACGCGCGTACGTACTGGTCGTCTTTCCCTGGGGGGGGGGTGTACTCATGTTGTGCACGGCCGTAGTCATATGACCATAGACCCTCGCATCCCTACAATGCCGGGACGGAGCGCGTTGGGTTTTCACCAACCAGGCAGACATTGCTTGCACCAAGCGCGAAACGCCGTGAGGTATTGGGCGAGTCGCATGGAGGGTGAGCTGCATCCTGCTAAGAACCGCCTCTGAGGCGGACTTGCATATGGACGACAGCTTCAATGAGTTAAATTTAATTTCTGGTGTGGCCACTTCCGGAGACAGCAATGGGTTTTACTATGTAACTGCCTCGCGGACGCCTTACCATATTAACACTACGTGGTACGACCATTCCCCTTGTGCGGAGCAAAGGTTCTCCACCCCGCACAAATGATCTACTCGACCGCCAGCTTTGGTGACCGCCAAAAAAAATAACAAAAAAAAACGGCACCCTGGTTGTCTAGCTCACGCAGCGAGTGGCGTGTTTTACAGCGTCGTTGCCAACCGACGCCAACCCAACCTATAAATATATCCCGGGGGGGGCGTCTTTCCCTGGGGGGGGGGTAAAATGTCAAGCGTATATAGCGAACCCCAACTACAAATACGTCAGTCAGCGGTTTGAAGTTGGACGGTGGGAGGCCTTGTGGACGAGCACACCATCGCTGGCCGACAAGTGCCTACTCGTATGTACGCCGTGTGCCTCGTATAGTAATATACCCGCAGGGTACCTGATACTCGTACCATATTTGTCGTACCGCTGTCCAAATCCGGTGTACCAGGTACCAGACACGTATGTATATGTATATACCTCTAACTTACCCGAGGTACCACTCTGGCTGGAAATAAAATCACCGTTTTATATTGAAAGCAGAGTCCAAACGTGGCTTATATTTCCGGTCATACTGAGTAATAAACATGACAGATACATGCCTGGATCCTGGATAGCCGCGACTTGAGGCTGTGAAGGCCATCGCCGCAGAGATCTGCCGAGCTTTAGAGAGACCCTCTCAAACTCTCTCGCACGCTCAACAGCGCCCGTCTGATTTGCAGACCTGCATACTTCTTGAGCGACATTGCCATTGCCTCCTTTTTGTGTTTGGGTGATCACATATAGGAAGGCACCGACGAGGCGAAGAAATAAACACGAAAAAAGAAAGCAAAACCGCTACGGTATCAATAAATGTCCAGACAGCTCGTAGCTCCCTCTCCCTCTCTCCCTCTCTCTCTCCCGCCGTGTGGCCTGAGCACCCGCCTGAACCGCACGACAACACCCGCTATCGACAGCACGGCTTACCTACTCGTAGTACGTACGTAAATGCACCAGACAGTATGATACCGGTACGCTGAGGAAGTTCGCAAATACGGAAGGTCTCCCCTTCCGTCAAAGGTTTTTTGTGAGAGAATGGAGGCTTTCTTTCGTTCGTTTTACAGAAGAAAGTTTAAAAGGTTACCGCCCCGCCGTATCGCTCACCGCCGTCGTCGATGCTGCGGGCATTATGGTCGTTCACAAGCATTCCCTATTATCAGACCTTACGCCAGCGCGTCTTTTTCCGTTTTGCGTCCTCCCCATGCCTCTAGGCCGCCGCCGCTGCCGCTGGTTCTTCTTCTGTAGCGGCCGACGCTCCCGTCGGTACACGAGAGCTGCCCGTCGGTCAGCACGCCGTGGCCGACGCCATCCAGATGGCCTTTCCGTCGGTAGTTCACATCGAGGTGTGCAAGCCCCCCGGTGAGCTATTTTACTATTTACTACCTGGTACGTACGTACGTAGACCATCTGTGTACCTGCCCGAGTCTTGTTGTGGTTTTCGTGTTGGGTTGGTTACGAGTACCTGCCTGTGTTTTTTTATATATTCCTGGTGGGGTTCTGTGACCGCGGGGTATAGCTTGTTGCAATGGGCTACATGCGAGAACACAAACACACTTGTGGCAAATATTTTGCACGGACTGGAGCGCCCGGACTCCTTACCGTCCCCCAGCACCTTCGTCGGGCCTGTATCTACCCATCGCAATTGAAAACGGGACACGGTAGCTGTGAAGTCCATTCTTCGGAAACTCGTAAGTATATATATATATACCTGGTACCGTATTAACAAGGTGCGGGTAATATTTTTTCGGTCGCGAGTTATGTATCATACTCACGTAGGGGTATATGTGACTTCGCGTGAAGCCTGTCGGCCGGTGCTCCCCCTGGTGGATAAGCACCAGGGTCAGGAGGATTTTTATCAAGATGCTATTTGTAGGGCTGTCATGGCGAGCTTGCTGTCATTTTTTCTTCGTGGTTATCTACGCAGACGCTCACACTTTGCATAACCTTGTGTGCTGCCTTGTACAGTCGGTGAAGTTTCCCGGACGGCGCTCCCCCTCCCCCACCCCCCCCCGGTGTGTACGGCGGGCCTTGAGAGCCCGAGTAAGAAATATGAGCGAGGATTTATCAAGTACAGATGCGACGCGACCAATTTCACCCCCCCCCCCCGAGACGAAACAAATTATGAGGCGTTCCTGCTCGTGACGCGCCGATTTTGCTGACTGTCCTGCCTTTTGTGTATGTTTTGTGTTGGCGTTCCTGCTCGTGACGCGCCGATTTTGCTGACTGTCCTGCCTTTTGTGTATGTTTTGTGTTGGCGTTCCTGCTCGTGACGCGCCGATTTTGCTGACTGTCCTGCCTTTTGTGTATGTTTTGTGTTTTTGGATGCGTATTTGCTTGCTTGCTCTGCTTGCTTGGTTTGCTCGCGTTGCTTGCCTTGCTTGCCTTGCTTGCCTTGCTTGCCGTGCTTGCCTTGCTTGCCGTGCTTGCCTTGCTTGCCTTGCTTGCCTTGCTTGCCTTGCTTGCTCTGCTTGCTGTGCTTGCTGTGCTTGCTGTGCGTGCTTTGCTTGCTTGCTTGCTCTGCTTGCTGGCTTTGCTCGCCTTGCTTGCTGTTTTTACTCTGCTTGCTCTCCTTGCTTTGCTTGCTGTAATTGCTGTGCTTTCTGTGCTTGCTCTCCTTGCTTTGCCTGCTCTGCTTGCTCTGCTTATTTTCTTGCTTACTTGCATGGTCGCTTGCTTGCTTTTCTTGCTTACTTGCTTTGCTTTGCTTTGCTTTGCTTTGCTTTGCTTTGCTTTGCTTTGCTTTGCTTTGCTTTGCTTTGCTTTGCTTTGCTTTGCTTTGCTTTGCTTTGCTTTGCTTTGCTTTGCTTTGCTTTGCTTTGCTTTGCTTTGCTTTGCTTTGCTTTGCTTTGCTTTGCTTTGCTTTGCTTTGCTTTGCTTTGCTTTGCTTTGCTTTGCTTTGCTTTGCTTTGCTTTGCTTTGCTTTGCTTTGCTTTGCTTTGCTTTGCTTTGCTTTGCTTTGCTTTGCTTTGCTTTGCTTTGCTTTGCTTTGCTTTGCTTTGCTTTGCTTTGCTTTGCTTTGCTTTGCTTTGCTTTGCTTTGCTTTGCTTTGCTTTGCTTTGCTTTGCTTTGCTTTGCTTTGCTTTGCTTTGCTTTGCTTTGCTTTGCTTTGCTTTGCTTTGCTTTGCTTTGCTTTGCTTTGCTTTGCTTTGCTTTGCTTTGCTTTGCTTTGCTTTGCTTTGCTTTGTTTGCAGACCTGCATACTTCTTGAGCGACATTGCCATTGCCTCCTTTTTGTGTTTTGGTGATCACATATAGGAAGGCACCGACGAGGCGAAGAAATAAACACGAAAAAAGAAAGCAAAACCGCTACGGTATCAATAAATGTCCAGACAGCTCGTAGCTCCCTCTCCCTCTCTCCCTCTCTCTCTCCCGCCGTGTGGCCTGAGCACCCGCCTGAACCGCACGACAACACCCGCTATCGACAGCACGGCTTACCTACTCGTAGTACGTACGTAAATGCACCAGACAGTATGATACCGGTACGCTGAGGAAGTTCGCAAATACGGAAGGTCTCCTCCTTCCGTCAAAGGTTTTTTGTGAGAGAATGGAGGCTTTCTTTCGTTCGTTTTACAGAAGAAAGTTTAAAAGGTTACCGCCCCGCCGTATCGCTCACCGCCGTCGTCGATGCTGCGGGCATTATGGTCGTTCACAAGCATTCCCTATTATCAGACCTTACGCCAGCGCGTCTTTTTCCGTTTTGCGTCCTCCCCATGCCTCTAGGCCGCCGCCGCTGCCGCTGGTTCTTCTTCTGTAGCGGCCGACGCTCCCGTCGGTACACGAGAGCTGCCCGTCGGTCAGCACGCCGTGGCCGACGCCATCCAGATGGCCTTTCCGTCGGTAGTTCACATCGAGGTGTGCAAGCCCCCCGGTGAGCTATTTTACTATTTACTACCTGGTACGTACGTACGTAGACCATCTGTGTACCTGCCCGAGTCTTGTTGTGGTTTTCGTGTTGGGTTGGTTACGAGTACCTGCCTGTGTTTTTTTATATATTCCTGGTGGGGTTCTGTGACCGCGGGGTATAGCTTGTTGCAATGGGCTACATGCGAGAACACAAACACACTTGTGGCAAATATTTTGCACGGACTGGAGCGCCCGGACTCCTTACCGTCCCCCAGCACCTTCGTCGGGCCTGTATCTACCCATCGCAATTGAAAACGGGACACGGTAGCTGTGAAGTCCATTCTTCGGAAACTCGTAAGTATATATATATATACCTGGTACCGTATTAACAAGGTGCGGGTAATATTTTTTCGGTCGCGAGTTATGTATCAACTCACGTAGGGGTATATGTGACTTCGCGTGAAGCCTGTCGGCCGGTGCTCCCCCTGGTGGATAAGCACCAGGGTCAGGAGGATTTTTATCAAGATGCTATTTGTAGGGCTGTCATGGCGAGCTTGCTGTCATTTTTTCTTCGTGGTTATCTACGCAGACGCTCACACTTTGCATAACCTTGTGTGCTGCCTTGTACAGTCGGTGAAGTTTCCCGGACGGCGCTCCCCCTCCCCCACCCCCCCCCGGTGTGTACGGCGGGCCTTGAGAGCCCGAGTAAGAAATATGAGCGAGGATTTATCAAGTACAGATGCGACGCGACCAATTTCACCCCCCCCCCCCGAGACGAAACAAATTATGAGGCGTTCCTGCTCGTGACGCGCCGATTTTGCTGACTGTCCTGCCTTTTTGTGTATGTTTTGTGTTGGCGTTCCTGCTCGTGACGCGCCGATTTTGCTGACTGTCCTGCCTTTTGTGTATGTTTTGTGTTTTTGGATGCGTATTTGCTTGCTTGCTCTGCTTGCTTGGTTTGCTCGCGTTGCTTGCCTTGCTTGCCTTGCTTGCCTTGCTTGCCGTGCTTGCCTTGCTTGCCGTGCTTGCCTTGCTTGCCTTGCTTGCCTTGCTTGCCTTGCTTGCTCTGCTTGCTGTGCTTGCTGTGCTTGCTGTGCGTGCTTTGCTTGCTTGCTTGCTCTGCTTGCTGGCTTTGCTCGCCTTGCTTGCTGTTTTTACTCTGCTTGCTCTCCTTGCTTGGCTTGCTGTAATTGCTGTGCTTTCTGTGCTTGCTCTCCTTGCTTTGCCTGCTCTGCTTGCTCTGCTTATTTTCTTGCTTACTTGCATGGTCGCTTGTTGCTTTTCTTGCTTACTTGCTTTGCTTTGCTTTGCTTTGCTTTGCTTTGCTTTTTTGCTTTGCTTGCTTTGCTTTGCTTTGCTTTGCTTTGCTTTGCTTTGCTTTGCTTTGCTTTGCCTTCGTTCGTTTGGTTGCTCTTGCAGCTGTGGTAGGGGGCACATACGACCCCCCCCGTGCCGGTCTTCGACGAGGGTCCGGCTTCGTCATCTCGCCCGATGGCCTCGTCGTTTACCAATGCCCACGTCGTCGACAAAGTTGAAAAGGAGACTTTTCGCCGTGTTTCTAACGGCGGGGAGAAACTCAAGGTTCAGTATAGGCGTTTTTTGTCTCGGGGGGGGAGGGGGGTGTACTCATGTCGTGCACGGCCGTAGTCGATATGACCATAGACCCTCGCATCCCTACAATGCCGGGACGGAGCACGTTGGGTTTTCACCAACCAGGGGGGGGGGGGGGGCAGGTGAAGCCACGTTCGGCGCACGAT
>MEHQ01003738.1:114867-175713 GCA_008828725.1 Saccharina japonica
GGGGGGGGGGGGGGGGGGGGGGGGGGGGGGGGGGGGGGGGGGGGGGGGGGGTATCGCCGATCGCTTCGCTTCGCTCTACTTGGCTTGGCTTGGCTTGGCTTTGCTTTGCTTTGCTTTTGCCCCTTTCAGGACACAGGATAAATTCTATGATTATATGATGCCGCCGTGGTTTTGCATAGCGTATTATAGGAGGCGTTGTGCTGGCGGGGGGAACCGTGAAACGTGCGGGAAAGAGGGGCGCTTACTTCATTTTCATGCATGGCCGTAGGCGTATGACCATAGACCCTCGCATCCCTACGTACGGTAGTTTTGCGGCCGCAGCTGCTATTATTAATAGCAGTGATTTGTTGTTCGACCGGTGCCCTCCGTTATCGAGGTATGCGTTGGAGGAGCGCCGCACTGTGTCAGTTAACTCTTCGCTCGCTCGGTATGCTCCCTGCGATAACTCTTCGCTCGCTCGCTCGATGCGTTCCCTGCGATATCGATTATGATGTCGATTCGGTATCGATTTTGATGTCGATTCGATACCGATTTTGATGTCGATTCGATGTCGATTATCGATATGTCAAGTCCATATCGATCCGACGTTGATATCGATGTCGAAATTATTATCGGTGCTTGCAAAATCGCTCGCCCGTTCGGTTTTTCCCTTCGCGATATATATTTAGAGAAAAAAAAAAAAAAAAAAAAAACAGCTGTGAGATCGAGGATTTCGTCGAAACTTTTTTTTTTTTGCAAGCTGCGTGGGATAATTCGATCGCGCGAACTAAAGGGTTTGAGGTGAACACTATCTGACTATATATATACCAGGTATACAGTATTGATGTCGATGTCCGTTGGACGCCGATGCCAATTCGACACCAATATTGATGGCGATGTCTTTATCCGATCGACCGATGCCGTGTTTGATGCCGGAACCAGGCCAAGGTGCTGGCGATGGACAAAACCGCCGACCTGGCCGTCGTGCAGCTTGAGGTGCCCCCCGGCCGACGACTGCCGGTGGCGGAGATAGGCCGCTCTTCGACGCTCAGGGCGGGAGAGTTCGTCGTGGCGATGGGAAGCCCCATGGGCCTTGTGGAGACGTGCACTCTGGGAATCGTCAGCGCCGTCGCGAGGCGGAAGAGTGACTTATGTGAGTAAAAATGTACAAAACAAAAAGGAAAAAAAAAGGGGAAAAAAAAGAGAGAACTGTATTTCGAAAAAGTACTTCTTATTTTCTTGTTTTTGCGTCAATGTGTGTACGACTATATAATACACATGTATAAGCTGCAGCCTGGAGACCCTCAGCTTACAAGGGTGGGTAACGTGAGTAAAAAACTACAAAACAAACAATGTATTTTGTGATAAAATTTGACGTTTTTGTTTGTTGGCCCAAGGTGTGCTTATACGAGTAGGTAAGAGTTTCGTGAAGTATCGAATGCGGGGGAAAGAAGTGGATATCACGTTAAACCTGTCAATACGTATTATTAATAATATAGACGGCTATTAAGAGCTGCAGGTAGAGCTACTAGTAGGGGTTTGGCTTTGTCGCTAAATATATACGTCATGTATTTGTGGGCGCACGGCGTGGTCGTGTTTTTTCATTTTCGTTTTTATTTGTTTCTTCTTCTGTTGCCCGTGAATTATTTCGGCGCCGGTCGATGCTACAGATATACCTGGCATACATACCTGGTACTCGATACGGGGGGGGGGGGGGGTTTGCAGACCTGCATACTTCTTGAGCGACATTGCCATTGCCTCCTTTTTGTGTTTTGGTGATCACATATAGGAAGGCACCGACGAGGCGAAGAAATAAACACGAAAAAAGAAAGCAAAACCGCTACGGTATCAATAAATGTCCAGACAGCTCGTAGCTCCCTCTCCCTCTCTCCCTCTCTCTCTCCCGCCGTGTGGCCTGAGCACCCGCCTGAACCGCACGACAACACCCGCTATCGACAGCACGGCTTACCTACTCGTAGTACGTACGTAAATGCACCAGACAGTATGATACCGGTACGCTGAGGAAGTTCGCAAATACGGAAGGTCTCCCTTCCGTCAAAGGTTTTTTGTGAGAGAATGGAGGCTTTCTTTCGTTCGTTTTACAGAAGAAAGTTTAAAAGGTTACCGCCCCGCCGTATCGCTCACCGCCGTCGTCGATGCTGCGGGCATTATGGTCGTTCACAAGCATTCCCTATTATCAGACCTTACGCCAGCGCGTCTTTTTCCGTTTTGCGTCCTCCCCATGCCTCTAGGCCCGCCGCCGCTGCCGCTGGTTCTTCTTCTGTAGCGGCCGACGCTCCCGTCGGTACACGAGAGCTGCCCGTCGGTCAGCACGCCGTGGCCGACGCCATCCAGATGGCCTTTCCGTCGGTAGTTCACATCGAGGTGTGCAAGCCCCCCGGTGAGCTATTTTACTATTTACTACCTGGTACGTACGTACGTAGACCATCTGTGTACCTGCCCGAGTCTTGTTGTGGTTTTCGTGTTGGGTTGGTTACGAGTACCTGCCTGTGTTTTTTTATATATTCCTGGTGGGGTTCTGTGACCGCGGGGTATAGCTTGTTGCAATGGGCTACATGCGAGAACACAAACACACTTGTGGCAAATATTTTGCACGGACTGGAGCGCCCGGACTCCTTACCGTCCCCCAGCACCTTCGTCGGGCCTGTATCTACCCATCGCAATTGAAAACGGGACACGGTAGCTGTGAAGTCCATTCTTCGGAAACTCGTAAGTATATATATATATACCTGGTACCGTATTAACAAGGTGCGGGTAATATTTTTTCGGTCGCGAGTTATGTATCATACTCACGTAGGGGTATATGTGACTTCGCGTGAAGCCTGTCGGCCGGTGCTCCCCCTGGTGGATAAGCACCAGGGTCAGGAGGATTTTTATCAAGATGCTATTTGTAGGGCTGTCATGGCGAGCTTGCTGTCATTTTTTCTTCGTGGTTATCTACGCAGACGCTCACACTTTGCATAACCTTGTGTGCTGCCTTGTACAGTCGGTGAAGTTTCCCGGACGGCGCTCCCCCTCCCCCACCCCCCCCCGGTGTGTACGGCGGGCCTTGAGAGCCCGAGTAAGAAATATGAGCGAGGATTTATCAAGTACAGATGCGACGCGACCAATTTCACCCCCCCCCCCCGAGACGAAACAAATTATGAGGCGTTCCTGCTCGTGACGCGCCGATTTTGCTGACTGTCCTGCCTTTTTGTGTATGTTTTGTGTTGGCGTTCCTGCTCGTGACGCGCCGATTTTGCTGACTGTCCTGCCTTTTGTGTATGTTTTGTGTTTTTGGATGCGTATTTGCTTGCTTGCTCTGCTTGCTTGGTTTGCTCGCGTTGCTTGCCTTGCTTGCCTTGCTTGCCTTGCTTGCCGTGCTTGCCTTGCTTGCCGTGCTTGCCTTGCTTGCCTTGCTTGCCTTGCTTGCCTTGCTTGCTCTGCTTGCTGTGCTTGCTGTGCTTGCTGTGCGTGCTTTGCTTGCTTGCTTGCTCTGCTTGCTGGCTTTGCTCGCCTTGCTTGCTGTTTTTACTCTGCTTGCTCTCCTTGCTTGCTTGCTGTAATTGCTGTGCTTTCTGTGCTTGCTCTCCTTGCTTTGCCTGCTCTGCTTGCTCTGCTTATTTTCTTGCTTACTTGCATGGTCGCTTGTTGCTTTTCTTGCTTACTTGCTTTGCTTTGCTTTGCTTTGCTTTGCTTTGCTTTTTTGCTTTGCTTGCTTTGCTTTGCTTTGCTTTGCTTTGCTTTGCTTTGCTTTGCTTTGCTTTGCTTCGTTCGTTTGGTTGCTCTTGCAGCTGTGGTAGGGGGCACATACGACCCCCCCGTGCCGGTCTCGACGGGGTCCGGCTTCGTCATCTCGCCCGATGGCCTCGTCGTTACCAATGCCCACGTCGTCGACAAAGTTGGAAAAAGGAGACTTTTCGCCGTGTTCTACGGCGGGGAGAAACTCAAGGTTCAGTATATGGCGTTTTTTGTCTCGGGGGGGGAGGGGGTGTACTCATGTCGTGCACGGCCGTAGTCTATGACCATAGACCCTCGCATCCCTACAATGCCGGGACGAGCGATTGGGTTTTCACCAACCAGGGGGGGGGGAGGGGGTTCGCCCGATCCCCTTTCAGGACACAGGATAAATTCTATGATTATATGATGCCGCCGTGGTTTTGCATAGCGTATTATAGGAGGCGTTGTGCTGGCGGGGGGAACCGTGAAACGTGCGGGAAAGAGGGGCGCTTACTTCATTTTCATGCATGGCCGTAGGCGTATGACCATAGACCCTCGCATCCCTACGTACGGTAGTTTTGCGGCCGCAGCTGCTATTATTAATAGCAGTGATTTGTTGTTCGACCGGTGCCCTCCGTTATCGAGGTATGCGTTGGAGGAGCGCCGCACTGTGTCAGTTAACTCTTCGCTCGCTCGGTATGCTCCCTGCGATAACTCTTCGCTCGCTCGCTCGATGCGTTCCCTGCGATATCGATTATGATGTCGATTCGGTATCGATTTTGATGTCGATTCGATACCGATTTTGATGTCGATTCGATGTCGATTATCGATATGTCAAGTCCATATCGATCCGACGTTGATATCGATGTCGAAATTATTATCGGTGCTTGCAAAATCGCTCGCCCGTTCGGTTTTTCCCTTCGCGATATATATTTAGAGAAAAAAAAAAAAAAAAAAAAAAACAGCTGTGAGATCGAGGATTTCGTCGAAACTTTTTTTTTTTTTCAAGCTGCGTGGGATAATTCGATCGCGCGAACTAAAGGGTTTGAGGTGAACACTATCTGACTATATATATACCAGGTATACAGTATTGATGTCGATGTCCGTTGGACGCCGATGCCAATTCGACACCAATATTGATGGCGATGTCTTTATCCGATCGACCGATGCCGTGTTTGATGCCGGAACCAGGCCAAGGTGCTGGCGATGGACAAAACCGCCGACCTGGCCGTCGTGCAGCTTGAGGTGCCCCCCGGCCGACGACTGCCGGTGGCGGAGATAGGCCGCTCTTCGACGCTCAGGGCGGGAGAGTTCGTCGTGGCGATGGGAAGCCCCATGGGCCTTGTGGAGACGTGCACTCTGGGAATCGTCAGCGCCGTCGCGAGGCGGAAGAGTGACTTATGTGAGTAAAAATGTACAAAACAAAAAGGAAAAAAAAAGGGGAAAAAAAAGAGAGAACTGTATTTCGAAAAAGTACTTCTTATTTTCTTGTTTTTGCGTCAATGTGTGTACGACTATATAATACACATGTATAAGCTGCAGCCTGGAGACCCTCAGCTTACAAGGGTGGGTAACGTGAGTAAAAAACTACAAAACAAACAATGTATTTTGTGATAAAATTTGACGTTTTTGTTTGTTGGCCCAAGGTGTGCTTATACGAGTAGGTAAGAGTTTCGTGAAGTATCGAATGCGGGGGAAAGAAGTGGATATCACGTTAAACCTGTCAATACGTATTATTAATAATATAGACGGCTATTAAGAGCTGCAGGTAGAGCTACTAGTAGGGGTTTGGCTTTGTCGCTAAATATATACGTCATGTATTTGTGGGCGCACGGCGTGGTCGTGTTTTTTCATTTTCGTTTTTATTTGTTTCTTCTTCTGTTGCCCGTGAATTATTTCGGCGCCGGTCGATGCTACAGATATACCTGGCATACATACCTGGTACTCGATACGGGGGGGGGGGGGTGTACTCATGTCGTGCACGGCCGTAGTCATATGACCGTAGACCCTCGCATCTCTACAATGCCGGGACGGAGCACGTTGGGTTTTCACCAACCAGGCAGACATTGCTTGCACCAAGCGCGAAGCGCCGTGAGGTATTGGGCGAGTCGCATGGAGGGTGAGCTGCATCCTGCTAAGAACCGCCTCTGAGGCGGACTTGCATATGGACGACAGCTTCAATGAGTTAATTTAATTTCTGGTGTGGCCACTTCCGGAGACAGCAATGGGTTTTACTATGTAACTGCCTCGCGGAGCCTTACCATATTAACACTACGTGATACGACCATTCCCCTTGTGCGGAACAAAGGTTCTCCACCCCGCACAAATGATCTACTCGACCGCCAGCTTTGGTGACCGCCAAAAAAAATAACAAAAAAAAACGGCACCCTGGTTGTCTAGCTCACGCAGCGAGTGGCGTGTTTTACAGCGTCGTTGCCAACCGACGCCAACCCAACCTATAAATAATCATATTTTATAAGGGGGGGGGGGCGTACTCATTTGTTGCTTGCCTTAGTCATTTGACCATTGAGGGGGGGGGGGGGTGTACTCATGTTGTGCACGGCCGTAGTCATATGACCATAGACCCTCGCATCCCTACAATGCCGGGACGGAGCGCGTTGGGTTTTCACCAACCAGGCAGACATTGCTTGCACCAAGCGCGAAACGCCGTGAGATACTGGGCGAGTCGCATGGAGGGTGAGCTGCATCCTGCTAAGAACCGCCTCTGAGGCGGACTTGCATATGGACGACAGCTTCAATGAGTTAATTTAATTTCTGGTGTGGCCACTTCCGGAGACAGCAATGGGTTTTACTATGTAACTGCCTCGCGGACGCCTTACCATATTAACACTACGTGATACGACCATTCCCCTTGTGCGGAACAAAGGTTCTCCACCCCGCACAAATGATCTACTCGACCGCCAGCTTTGGTGACCGCCAAAAAAAATAACAAAAAAAAACGGCACCCTGGTTGTCTAGCTCACGCAGCGAGTGGCGTGTTTTACAGCGTCGTTGCCAACCGACGCCAACCCAACCTATATAGGTATGGGGAGGGGGGAGGGGGGAAATTAAAGCCGTGCGGCTTTGCTGTTGGAAGAAGGTTTTCCCCATGCGGCTCTTTGCAGCCGTCGACGCAAAGCCAACAAACCAAAGGCTTTTTAGCCGATCGCCCCGTAATGTGAAGAGCATTTTTTTTAAAATTATTATTATTACGGCCTCATTTCTCCGATGTGAACTTCAAAGACAAACAATAACCCCGTCGGCAGTGTTTTTTTTTACACTAGTAAAGCTAAACCCCTACACCACATTTTGTTTTTTGGTCGCTTGGTGCAGTGGCGAACGAGAAATCGAACGCGAACCCTGCTGGAGACACCTTCATCCAGACGGACGCGGCTATCTCCACGGGGAACTCTGGGGGCCCGCTGATCGACCTGGCTGGGAGGGTCGTCGGTAAGCGCCGCGTCGTGGTTGGTTCTCTGTCGTCGGTGTTGGTGTGTTGGTGTGTTGGTGTATTGCTGGCGGCGGCTGCTGTCGGTGTTGTTGGTGTTGGGTGTTTGCCTCGGTGTGTGCCTCAGCGTGTATTACGAGGGACCATGGTAAATAAGACCTGCGCGAGTCACAAAAACCTATATATTTCCCTATTTTTACTAACAATATTTGGTCCTATTTACTAGTATTTACTATGCTCCCCCGTAATAGTTGTTGTCGTCGTTGTTTATATATTTGTATCGTATGTTTTTTTTTTTTTAATGTTGATATTTGATGTTGATATTTGATGTTGATGTTGTTGATGTAGGTATTTTATGTTGATGTTCGTTGATGTTGATTTTTTATGTTGATGTTCGTTGATGTTGATTTTTTATGTTGATGTTCGTTGATGTTGCTATTTTATGGTGACATATATTCGTTGATGTTGCTATTTGTAATGTTGGTGTTGATGTTTTAGGCAAGCAACAAAGGAGTACGCCCCCCCCCCCCCCCCCGCTCCCCACCCCACCCCACTTTGATGCCTGTTTCCCTCTTTTTTTGGGTTATCTCCCACTCGCTCAGGCATCAACACGTTAAAGCTCGCCAATGCCGAAGGCGTGGCGTGGGCCATTCCCATCGACAGGGCATGGCAGGTGCGTCCTCATGATACAGCCAGTTCCGTGACTATATATGCATATATACGCCGTTTTCTCGTATGTATATATTATATATATATATATATGAATGTATGTTGACAATTTGCGCCCCCTGGTCTGGAAGAAGCTTGGGGCGTTTCATGCGCTGCTTTCCACCCCCGCCTTTGGCCCGTGACGCCTGTTTTTGTATCGCCCTAATGTCTGACTGTGCTCGGTGAAAACCCGACATGCTCCGTCCTGGCATTGTAGGGATGCGAGGAGAGTCTATGGACATACGACTACGGCCGTCCATGCATGAAATGAATATCGAGTACCCCCCCCCCCCCCCCCCCCCCCCCCCCCCCGCCCCCGCCGACAGCAAGCTCTGAACAACCCAACGCCCGATTTGCGCCTTGTCCAATCAGATCATCGAGCAGCTGCGGACGAGCGGGCGCGTAGATCGGCCAAAGCTAGGCATGCGACTAGTCACGGTAGATGCTCGGGAAACGAAGGACAAGGGTGTCATGGTGAGCCGGGATGAACGAAAGAAGGACGGTGGTGGTGGTGGGGGTGGGGGTGTATTCATTAGCCGCATGTCGTGCATACATGGCTGTAGTCGTATAAGTATAGACCCTCGCGTCCCAACAATGCCGGCCGGAACGGAGCACGTCGGGTTTTCACCGACCAGGAAGGCATACATTGCCTGCACCAAGCTTTGCGAAGCGCCGTGAGATGTTGGGCGAGTCGTGCATGAACCGTGATTGATATACACCCCCTACTAAGAACCGCTTTTGAGGCGGACTGGCGCGGGGAGGGGGGTGTACTCATTACTCATGTCATGCATGGCCGTAGTCGTATGACCATAGACCCTCGCATCCCAACATTGCGGGGACGGAGCACGTCGGGTTTTCACTGACCAGGAAGGCGGACATTGCTTGCAACAAGGGGAACGTCGGTCGGCGGCCGTGGATCGCGTTTTGTTTTTTTGTGTTTTTTTTATTCTTATGAGACGCATTTGCCGTCGCCTTGAAGCCTCGTCACTTTTTTAACGATCGCTGTCTTTAGGAGGTAGAGGGTGGTTGGTCACAGGCGGCGAAACAGGATTGGGATACGATAAAGCATTTTTTTTTTAATATGTAATATATGGAAGCAACGCAAACGAGCGTCCCAACTGTTGGAGGTGTCTCTATTAGGAGTAGGAACGGTGCTCCGTCTCGAAAGGGAGGCTTGGTCAATGGTCGAATGACTAAGGCAAGCAACAAATAAGTACGCCCCCGTCCCCCCCCTCGCCTCTGCTTATTGAAGCTGCCATCCATATGCAATTCCGCCTCACAAGCGGTTCTCAGTAGGATGCAGCTCACCCTTCATGCGGCTCGCCCAACACCTCACGGCGCTTCGTGCTTGGTGCTAGCAATGTCTGCCTGGTCGGTGAAAACCCGACATGCTCCGTCCCGGCATTGTAGGGATGCGAGGGTCTATGGTCATACGACTACGGCCATGCGTAAAAATGAAGTACACCCCCCTCCCCCCATCTGAAAATCTCAAGAGGGGCTAGTGCTGTCGCCGCTTTATGGCGCTCCCATGAGGGATATAGCTAACCTTTCCCGCTGCTTCTGTCTGTCTGTCTGTGTGTCTGTATGTCTGTGTGTCTGTGTATGTCTGTCTGTTTGTCTGTCTGTCTGTCTGTCTGTATGTCTGTCTGTCTGTCTGTCTGTCTGTCTGTTTGTCTGTCTGTCTTGTGTGTTTGTGTGTGTTTGCGTGTGTGTGCTGGAAGATCCTGGGTGTTTCGGCGGGAGGACCGGCGGACCGGGCGGGGCTGCGGTTCGGAGACCTGATCAAGGAGGTCAATGGGAAGGCCGTGCTCAAGACGCCTGAGGTGGGGCGTGTCGACATCTCTGCTTGCATGCGTGCGTGTTTCGCGCTGATTCTGTGGCTGATTCTGTGGCTGCGTCCTTTGCATGCTTCAGCGTGCCTTGCGGGCGGCGGGGTTGCGATATGTGTACTTGTATGTATACGGGTGTGTCCCTTTATGTATACGAGTGTATGTATGTATGTATGATATGTATGTATATATGTATGTATGTATGTATGTATGTATGTATGTATGTATGTATGTATTTATTTATGTATTACGTAATGTGGGTACGTAGGTATGTATGTATGTATGTATGTATGTATGTATGTATGTATGTATGTATGTATGTATGTATGTATGTATGTATGTATGTATGTATGTATGTATGTATGTATGTATGTATGTATGTATGTATGTATGTATGTATGTATGTATGTATGTATGTATGTATGTATGTATGTATGTATGTATGTATGTATGTATGTATGTATGTATGTATGTATGTATGTATGTATGTATGTATGTATGTATGTATGTATGTATGTATGTATGTATGTATGTATGTATGTATGTATGTATGTATGTATGTATGTATGTATGTATGTATGTATGTATGTATGTATGTATGTATGTATGTATGTATGTATGTATGTATGTATGTATGTATGTATGTATGTATGTATGTATGTATGTATGTATGTATGTATGTATGTATGTATGTATGTATGTATGTATGTATGTATGTATGTATGTATGTATGTATGTATGTATGTATGTATGTATGTATGTATGTATGTATGTATGTATGTATGTATGTATGTATGTATGTATGTATGTATGTATGTATGTATGTATGTATGTATGTATGTATGTATGTATGTATGTATGTATGTATGTATGTATGTATGTATGTATGTATGTATGTATGTATGTATGTATGTATGTATGTATGTATGTATGTATGTATGTATGTATGTATGTATGTATGTATGTATGTATGTATGTATGTANCAACAAACCAAAGGCTTTTTAGCCGATCGCCCCGTAATGTGAAGAGCATTTTTTTTAAAATTATTATTATTACGGCCTCATTTCTCCGATGTGAACTTCAAAGACAAACAATAACCCCGTCGGCAGTGTTTTTTTTTACACTAGTAAAGCTAAACCCCTACACCACATTTTGTTTTTTGGTCGCTTGGTGCAGTGGCGAACGAGAAATCGAACGCGAACCCTGCTGGAGACACCTTCATCCAGACGGACGCGGCTATCTCCACGGGGAACTCTGGGGGCCCGCTGATCGACCTGGCTGGGAGGGTCGTCGGTAAGCGCCGCGTCGTGGTTGGTTCTCTGTCGTCGGTGTTGGTGTGTTGGTGTGTTGGTGTATTGCTGGCGGCGGCTGCTGTCGGTGTTGTTGGTGTTGGGTGTTTGCCTCGGTGTGTGCCTCAGCGTGTATTACGAGGGACCATGGTAAATAAGACCTGCGCGAGTCACAAAAACCTATATATTTCCCTATTTTTACTAACAATATTTGGTCCTATTTACTAGTATTTACTATGCTCCCCCGTAATAGTTGTTGTCGTCGTTGTTTATATATTTGTATCGTATGTTTTTTTTTTTTTAATGTTGATATTTGATGTTGATATTTGATGTTGATGTTGTTGATGTAGGTATTTTATGTTGATGTTCGTTGATGTTGATTTTTTATGTTGATGTTCGTTGATGTTGATTTTTTATGTTGATGTTCGTTGATGTTGCTATTTTATGGTGACATATATTCGTTGATGTTGCTATTTGTAATGTTGGTGTTGATGTTTTAGGCAAGCAACAAAGGAGTACGCCCCCCCCCTCCCCCCCGCTCCCCACCCCACCCCACTTTGATGCCTGTTTCCCTCTTTTTTTGGGTTATCTCCCACTCGCTCAGGCATCAACACGTTAAAGCTCGCCAATGCCGAAGGCGTGGCGTGGGCCATTCCCATCGACAGGGCATGGCAGGTGCGTCCTCATGATACAGCCAGTTCCGTGACTATATATGCATATATACGCCGTTTTCTCGTATGTATATATTATATATATATATATATGAATGTATGTTGACAATTTGCGCCCCCTGGTCTGGAAGAAGCTTGGGGCGTTTCATGCGCTGCTTTCCACCCCCGCCTTTGGCCCGTGACGCCTGTTTTTGTATCGCCCTAATGTCTGACTGTGCTCGGTGAAAACCCGACATGCTCCGTCCTGGCATTGTAGGGATGCGAGGAGAGTCTATGGACATACGACTACGGCCGTCCATGCATGAAATGAATATCGAGTACCCCCCCCCCCCCCCCCCCCCCCCCCCCCCCGCCCCCGCCGACAGCAAGCTCTGAACAACCCAACGCCCGATTTGCGCCTTGTCCAATCAGATCATCGAGCAGCTGCGGACGAGCGGGCGCGTAGATCGGCCAAAGCTAGGCATGCGACTAGTCACGGTAGATGCTCGGGAAACGAAGGACAAGGGTGTCATGGTGAGCCGGGATGAACGAAAGAAGGACGGTGGTGGTGGTGGGGGTGGGGGTGTATTCATTAGCCGCATGTCGTGCATACATGGCTGTAGTCGTATAAGTATAGACCCTCGCGTCCCAACAATGCCGGCCGGAACGGAGCACGTCGGGTTTTCACCGACCAGGAAGGCATACATTGCCTGCACCAAGCTTTGCGAAGCGCCGTGAGATGTTGGGCGAGTCGTGCATGAACCGTGATTGATATACACCCCCTACTAAGAACCGCTTTTGAGGCGGACTGGCGCGGGGAGGGGGGTGTACTCATTACTCATGTCATGCATGGCCGTAGTCGTATGACCATAGACCCTCGCATCCCAACAATGCGGGGACGGAGCACGTCGGGTTTTCACTGACCAGGAAGGCGGACATTGCTTGCAACAAGGGGAACGTCGGTCGGCGGCCGTGGATCGCGTTTTGTTTTTTTGTGTTTTTTTTATTCTTATGAGACGCATTTGCCGTCGCCTTGAAGCCTCGTCACTTTTTTAACGATCGCTGTCTTTAGGAGGTAGAGGGTGGTTGGTCACAGGCGGCGAAACAGGATTGGGATACGATAAAGCATTTTTTTTTTAATATGTAATATATGGAAGCAACGCAAACGAGCGTCCCAACTGTTGGAGGTGTCTCTATTAGGAGTAGGAACGGTGCTCCGTCTCGAAAGGGAGGCTTGGTCAATGGTCGAATGACTAAGGCAAGCAACAAATAAGTACGCCCCCGTCCCCCCCCTCGCCTCTGCTTATTGAAGCTGCCATCCATATGCAATTCCGCCTCACAAGCGGTTCTCAGTAGGATGCAGCTCACCCTTCATGCGGCTCGCCCAACACCTCACGGCGCTTCGTGCTTGGTGCTAGCAATGTCTGCCTGGTCGGTGAAAACCCGACATGCTCCGTCCCGGCATTGTAGGGATGCGAGGGTCTATGGTCATACGACTACGGCCATGCGTAAAAATGAAGTACACCCCCCTCCCCCCATCTGAAAATCTCAAGAGGGGCTAGTGCTGTCGCCGCTTTATGGCGCTCCCATGAGGGATATAGCTAACCTTTCCCGCTGCTTCTGTCTGTCTGTCTGTGTGTCTGTATGTCTGTGTGTCTGTGTATGTCTGTCTGTTTGTCTGTCTGTCTGTCTGTCTGTATGTCTGTCTGTCTGTCTGTCTGTCTGTCTGTTTGTCTGTCTGTCTTGTGTGTTTGTGTGTGTTTGCGTGTGTGTGCTGGAAGATCCTGGGTGTTTCGGCGGGAGGACCGGCGGACCGGGCGGGGCTGCGGTTCGGAGACCTGATCAAGGAGGTCAATGGGAAGGCCGTGCTCAAGACGCCTGAGGTGGGGCGTGTCGACATCTCTGCTTGCATGCGTGCGTGTTTCGCGCTGATTCTGTGGCTGATTCTGTGGCTGCGTCCTTTGCATGCTTCAGCGTGCCTTGCGGGCGGCGGGGTTGCGATATGTGTACTTGTATGTATACGGGTGTGTCCCTTTATGTATACGAGTGTATGTATGTATGTATGATATGTATGTATATATGTATGTATGTATGTATGTATGTATGTATGTATGTATGTATGTATTTATTTATGTATTACGTAATGTGGGTACGTAGGTAGGTAGGTGACCCGTGGGTTGGGGCCATGCCCCATTAAGAGACGTGTTTTTTTTTTCATTTTTTTGTCCAACCCCCTGCCCCCCCCCCCCCCCTTATGGTTCTTGGTAGGATGCTGGTCACCCTTCATGCGACTCGCCCAACACCTCACGGCGCTTCGCGCTTGGTGCAAGCAATGTGTGGTTGGTGAAAACCCGACGTGCTCCGTCCCGGCATCATAGGGATGCGAGGGTCTATGGTCATACTTCGAAGCACGAATATGGCCATACACGACATGAATACCCCCCCCCCCCCATCCTCGCGATCCTCGCGCGGTTACAAACGCCTCATTTCTCTTCCCTCACTGCCACAAACCGTGTGCGCGAAGGTGCTGCATACCATCGGGAGCGAGGTTGGGCGCGCCATTCGAATCGCCGTCCAGAGGGAGGGCGAGAGCGTACCGCAAGTCGTGACGGTGGTGACGGAGTCCGACCTGCCGCGACCCGCGAGCGACGAAAAAAGCGGCGCCGATTCTTCCTCGTCTCCCGAGGAAGCACCCGCATCCGGCGGCGAGGAGGAGGAGGAGGAGGAGGAGGAGGAGCGGTCCGGCCAAGCTGCAGGGGAAGACGTAACTGGAGCCTGAAACGTTGGAAAAAAAAAGCAAAAGAAAACACACGTTTAGATATTATTTTTGGGTCGAAAGATATTCCAGGCGGGACTGCTGCTGTTGATTGCGGGGAGAGTCAGGGGGTGGGTTGGTGGGTTGGTTGATGGGTGGGTGGGTGGGTGGGTGGGTGGCCAGGGGAGTGGGAGGTCTCGGACTTGTATGCCTTACGCGCGTCCCGGAAACGCTTGATACGCTCTGGGCGCAAGTATAAGGAACGCTTGGTATTCATGTGCGTGTCTGAACGGTCCTTATATTCCCGCCCAGAGCTGTGTTATGAGTGAGGGAGTTGGGTTACTGCTGCTGCTGCTGCTGCTGTTGCTGCTTATTTGTGCCTTGCGCGTCAGAGAGCTGAGCACGAGTCCTCCTCCGTGAAGTAGTTAGGGGGTTGGGGTGCTGGTGATGGTGACGGTGGTGGCATGGGGCTGTGGCGTTAAACGTGCACCGAGCGTTCGTCTTAACGCTGCTGCTGTTGTGACTGCGGCGTTGAGCGTGCGTTTCCGAACGTTCGTCTTAACGCTACTACTGCTGCTGCTGTCGCTGCTGCTGCTGTCGCTGCTGCTGCTGCTACGTTTGGTGTTACTGTGGCGTTAAGAGTGCGCCGAGCGTTCCTGTTAGCGCCGTTCCACGCCCTACCGGGCTTGAGCACAGTCGGAGCCGAAGGTGGAGAGGATGTTGCGGTTCGATATCGTTCGCGGTGTCTCTATTCTACCCCATTTTTTTGTTGCCAAACTGCACCACCACCCCCGTTTCGGGTACAAAAACACTCGGAATTAGAGTGGGATACTTTTTGGAGTTTGGGAAAGGGTTTCTAACGGGGAAGGTGGCATTTTCACTTGAATTATTAGAGGGAAAGTAACGTTTTGTTCTGGCATGCTTGGTTAGCACTTACTTTCAGTTGGGGTGTCAAGCTCTATATAGCACCTGATGGGGGGGGAGGGCGCCAGGGGGTATAGGGGTGGCGGGGATAGAGAGCGCTCTGCTTGCGGGTGCCGGTCTGTCCAGCAAGATGACGCCATTGAGGCCGGCGTCATGGTTTCGCGGGTCTCCTACGTAGTGGCGCGTTTTCCAAAAACATGTCACGCGTGAGCCGCTATATATATAGCGTGCAAGCTCGCCGGAAGCAAGAGCCGTATCGGATGCTCCTTTCCATCGCGACGCAGAAACCCGAAACGAAGAAAATTAACGCTCGTACATACAATATATGCTTCTGTACGGCCGCCGTGTGTGTGTGTTTTTCATTTTTTTTTCATTTTTTTTCTTGTTGTTTTTTTGTTGACACCATCTATCTGCCTGCCTGAGACGTGTGTCATCATCATCATCAGCATTCAGCAGCATCGTATTTCTGCTCGCATATTCATCGGTCGCAGCTGCTGTTGCTGCTGGAGGCTCTCGCTTTTACCTGGTTACTTGGTTGCACGCACGCACACTCAGAAGGAATCGGAGCTTTTTTTTTATTCCTGGCGTATGTCTTGGGGGTTCTGAGTGCAAAGTGCTGCGGCTTCTGCAACTATATGTGTGTAGATGCTGTACTTCGAAGTATGTCACTCTGTACATTAGAGCATTGTTTTTCCCCGTCCTCCCACCCCCCCTTTTGATGGAACCACAACGCAGTCAGGCTGCAAGTCTAATACGTGCGCAAGACCATCGGCGTTTTTTTCTCATGCGGAAGTGGACCCTTTTTTTTTTTCTCTTCTCTTTTTCAAGCCTTGAGCCGGGCCTGACTGACGGAGCGTTTCGATTTCGGCCGCTTTGTACCTCTACCCTGAGGCGAACCCACCTTACGTATAGAGCACCTTTCTGTGTGTGATTGGAGTGATTCGCCGACGCCGTCTCCATGATGTGATCGGGTTGACCGCCCCTCCTCCTTAACGTATTTTTTTGCGAGAAACAGATATGGAGGCGTGTTTTTTCTCGCGGTGTACCTATTTCATGAGGGGGGGGGGGGGGTGGCCGTTTTCACGAGAGATTCGCCCGGTTGCCAGGCTCACAAGATCCCCCATGCGAAAAGAGGCGGTGCGTCAGGCGAAGCCAACGCGGCACGTCCCCCTTGCTTTTCACGCTGTAACGATGACGGTGTTGGCGAGTACTGTACACCATCACACGTAAAATGCTTTTACAGCAGTAGTAGTAGTTTTGCAAGTACACTATTATAGTACCGGGTTGTACTTCCAACCCACTCACCCCTCGTTTTAGTCACACCTCTTATCGCAATTGTCTTCACTATTGCGGCGGTTCGCAGAAAACAAGGCCTAACCCTCCAGGATCTATCGACCATCCCCCCCCCCCCCCCACCTAGATATTGGGACGCGGACTCCTGTCACTCTGAAAGGTCCCCGTTCCGATTCGCACTATCACCCTCCAACGAGGCATGCCACGACAACTATTTATTCCTCATATGCTCTTAACATATAGCTTAGCGCAGTTCCTACGCTCCGCGCGTGTCTCCCTCCTGAAAAGGCTTTCACCTAAACGTCGAGGATTTCGGAAGGGCTATCATACATCTCACACTTTATCTTCTACTAGACGATCAGAGGGCCAACAATAAGCCTCCAATAACGGTGCTACGCTACCGAAAAGGCGGGGGGGGGAGTGGAGAGATTTGCACCTCACCCTGTAGCGCCGAGGTCCGGTGCATAGCCTGCCTCGAGGTTGAAATAACAACGTGTCTGTTTGTTTTCTCTATTACCCTAGGGATAGGGTTGGAGGTTAAACCCCAGAACGCCTAACCTCTACCAGCTTCCAACAGAAAGATGGAAAGCGAAAACAAGCACGGCGAAACAACAAAAAAAGGCATACGACGGTCGTGTAGCATAAAAGGCCCCCCCCCCCCCTCAATTCCTGGTAAACCACACAAAAACAGTCAATATTTACGGCAAGCGATCTGCTCCGTTGTTTCAGAGCACACGCATGTTTTCGCGCCCGTCGGTAACACTATCACACATTCAACAGCATCATAAGCAGAAAACGCGTGTGGGTGCGCGACGTTCCCAAGTCAGCGAGCTGGTCCCAACGCTGCTGCGGGTGCAGCGCCAGACACAGCCGTCCTCCCTCCGCCTGACAACAGTAGCCTACACGCCTCAATTCGAGGAACTAGCGCCCCTCGCACCCGAAGCAACAGCGCTCGTTCACTCTGCCCGGCCGTCACCGATCGAAACGCCTCCACCATCTCCTCCGCTTCTTCGAGAAGCGCCGACAGCGGAGTGCCGCTGTCGCCGCCGCTCCCCTCTCGCCCCGCTCCTACACGGAGCGATTCCGCCGCGGAGGGGTCCTCCGCCGGCCGCAGCAAATGATGCGGCCACCCTCTACCGCCCCCGTTGGACTCCCACGCGCGTAGCTCCAAAATGAGCGCTTCTAGCTCAGATTCGCGCGGGCCCAAGTCATCCAGCGCCGCTAATCCGTCGTCGTCACCACCACCACCACCGCCGTGTTGACTGCCAGGGCCGCTAAGGTCGAACCCGACATCGCCTCCGACGGCGGCCAAAAACGTGGCGAGTTTTGTCGACACGGCAAGCACGACCACATCCGCGAAGCACTCCGCGAGTCGACGTTCGGTTGTCGGCCCGGCGCGCCTCTTTCCCCCCGCGCCCGCCGCCCCCGCCGCCCCCACCGTTTCTTGCCGTCCCCCGCCGTCGTCAGGACGAGCCGCCGCTTCCGCGGAGGACCCCGCTTCTTTCGCTGCACGGGAGGTGAGCTCGAGCCCGGCGATCGACAGCGCGGCCGCGGCGGCGAGAGCGTGGCGGCCGAGCCGCCGTGCCGGCCCCGGCTCTCCCAGGAGCGCCTCGCCGAGAAGGGAGTACACCGGGCGCATCAGAGGGAGAACGTCCCGAAGCATGCTCAGGGGTGGCTGCGGCTGCTGCAGCTGTGGGTACCCCGGGTAAGAACAACCCGGCGACTGTTGCGTCAGCACAGCAGACTCGACACGAACCACAGGCACCCCCGCCGCCCCCGCTCCCGCCCCCGTGGCCAGGCTGGGGAGGTTTCCATGTGGGCGCGGCCCGGGCGGTCGAAGCACTGCCGTCAAGAGCGCGAGGATGCGGCCGATCTTGTTCACGGGGACTCGTCGCGGCGGCCCCGCCGCTGCACCTTCCGCGCCGGGCCCGCCCCCTGCGTCGGCCGCCTCCATCAGAAACCGCGCGGCTCGCAGCTTTCGGTCGCCGAGCACCTCGAGCCGCATGCGCGCCATCCGATTCGGGAGCGCGGTCGGGTCCGGGCGCGGAGGAGGGGCCAGCGCGGCGGCGGCGGCAAGGTTGCAAAACGTGTCGACGGTAACAGCGGAGGCGGCGCTTGCGCTGGCGGGGGTGAGGGGAGGGCGGGATGGGTAGTTGAGGTCGCCTCGCAGGCCCGACGACAGCGACACCAGGAGAGGGGTGAGGGCGACACCGGCCACGGACGGTGAGGAGGCAGCGGGGCTAGGAGCGTCGCCGTGGATGGCGTGGTCGTTCACGTTCTTGATCCACACGGTCACCGGCGCAACGATCATAGGCATCTGGGTTTGGGGGGTTTGTCGGCCCGAACAGGGGGGAGGCAGCAGAGGAGGGCAGGGAGGGAGGGGAGGGGGGTGGGGGGGTGTACTCATATCGTGCACGGCCGTAGTCGTATGGAGGGGGGGGGAGGGGGGGTTAGTATACAATCGCCAAGTTATACCTTCTACGCATCTCAACCCAGGCATCAAACCAGTGTCCCGGCAAAGGGGGCGGCATAGCCAACGCGGTACCGCAGCTCTCCTGCTTCTCCGTTTGCCTATGACAGCGTAGCGAGTAACAGGCGTGAACCTACTACGTACATAGCCGAAAATGATGCGCTTATTTCAACCCGACACTACAGACTCTGAGCCACCCGCACTCCCGCCGCGTGCTAGAGAACACGCCATCGCCTATCCTATGTTGCAGCAAACTGGCAGCCCTTCAGGATATAGGGTGCGCCGCAACATTTGCGCCATCATATTGTCCGGACTGCAAGTCAGAAATGTAGACTAGGACAGGCAATGTTCCCGTCTCGTTGTCAGCTATGGGCCCCAGTGCATACTCATACATACCATYCGTTTTGCTGCGTCGACAGGACGGAAGTCATTGTCGAAAACACTCAGCATTGAGCTGGGTGCAGTGCAGCGACGAACCCAATAAACACAAAACACCATGGAAAATATCGAACGTCAGACAAGACACTAAACGCCACACATGACACCAAAATACCAAGCAAGACGCCCAACACAACAAGGAGCGCCCGGTCCTCTTCGGGCGCGCGGCACTATGACACTTATTTGAATACAGCGGCATTAGATTCCTASAAGCTTGGCACAAGGGCACTCGCTGTTTCTAGGTTGCTACATATATACACACGAGTCGAATAAAAACATGTACAGCATCCTCCCGTACGCTCTAGGTAAAACACCCAAGCACTCTCAATGCCAACGATCTCGGGCACGCCCTTTGCACGCGGTCGCGACGCGCAGAGCCAGCCAGCCACCCCCCACGCAGAGGGCGAACATGCCCCCCCCCCCCCCGCCCCCCCCCGCCAGCGCAACCCACCTCCGAGAAGCACTGCAACAGATCCGGGAGGTGCATCACCGCGAACCCCATCAGGTCCGCGTGAGGAACGGTCCCCCCCGAGGTACCGACGGTTCCACCGCCACCGTTGCCGCCGCCACCGCCGCTGACACGGCCCCCACCACCCCCACCGCCAACAGGACGGCAGGCGACGCCCTCGAAGAAGGTCTCCACCAACTCTCTCAGCGGCAGACCCTTAAGCGCGCCCCCACACATGCGCAGGAGGAAGGCGGCCACCGAGTAGGCGGCGTGGCCGTAGAGCCTCCGGAACGCCGAGCCGTAGCGGGGAGGGGGGACAGCCCCCTTCCTTGCGTGCCCTCTCCCTTCCGCGGTCCCTGCGCGGCGGCGAATGTCCCTCTCGGTTTCTTGCTCCCGCGGAAAAACCTCAGCAAGAAAGCGCCGCAGACATCTTGAGAGGTTGACCCAGTGGAGTGTGTCGCAGGTTAAAAACAATACCAGGGGGGGGGGGGGGGGGGGGGGGGGGGGCGTACTGATTAGTTGTTTGGCTTAGTCGTTTGACCATGGACCACGCATCCCTTCTAAGAGACGGAGCACCCGTTCCTACTCCTACTATAACAGAGACACCCCCAACATTTGGGGCGCTCATTACGTTGTTTCTATATGTTGTATAGAGACGTTTCGCTCATCTCATCCGCTTTCTGTTTCGCCGCCTGTGGCGACCAATCTACTGTATTTTCCTAGGGGGGGGTGAGGGACGGTATGTTTTCCGCTCCACTGGATTCGCTGTGCGCCCCCCCCCCCCCCCACCTAATATGACGGGACTCCGTGTCAACTCTGAAACGGTCCCCGTCCGATCTCGGCACTTCACCCTCCAAACGAGGCATGCCACGACAACTATTTATTCCTCATATGCTCTTAACATATAGCTTAGCGCAGTTCCTACGCCTCGCGCGTGCTCTCTGCAAAAGGTTTCACCTAAACGTCGAGGATTTCGGGGGCTATCATACACTCACTTCTATCTTCTACTACGCATGAGGGCCACAATAAGCCTCACAATAACGTGTCTACGCTACCGAAATGGTATTCACCCCCCGCCGCATAGCCTGCTGCAGGTTGAAATAACAACGTGTTGTTGTTTTCTCTTTACTTAGGGATAGGGTTGAGGTTAACCCCAACGCCTAACCCTACGGCTTCACAGGTGGAAAGCGAAAAACAGGCACGGCGAACAACAAAAAAAGGCATACGACGTCGTGTAGCATAAAGAGGCGCCCCCCCCCCCCTCAATTCCTGGTAAACCACACAAAAACAGTCAATATTTACGGCAAGCGATCTGCTCCGTTGTTTCAGAGCACACGCATGTTTTCGCGCCCGTCGGTAACACTATCACACATTCAACAGCATCATAAGCAGAAAACGCGTGTGGGTGCGCGACGTTCCCAAGTCAGCGAGCTGGTCCCAACGCTGCTGCGGGTGCAGCGCCAGACACAGCCGTCCTCCCTCCGCCTGACAACAGTAGCCTACACGCCTCAATTCGAGGAACTAGCGCCCCTCGCACCCGAAGCAACAGCGCTCGTTCACTCTGCCCGGCCGTCACCGATCGAAACGCCTCCACCATCTCCTCCGCTTCTTCGAGAAGCGCCGACAGCGGAGTGCCGCTGTCGCCGCCGCTCCCCTCTCGCCCCGCTCCTACACGGAGCGATTCCGCCGCGGAGGGGTCCTCCGCCGGCCGCAGCAAATGATGCGGCCACCCTCTACCGCCCCCGTTGGACTCCCACGCGCGTAGCTCCAAAATGAGCGCTTCTAGCTCAGATTCGCGCGGGCCCAAGTCATCCAGCGCCGCTAATCCGTCGTCGTCACCACCACCACCACCGCCGTGTTGACTGCCAGGGCCGCTAAGGTCGAACCCGACATCGCCTCCGACGGCGGCCAAAAACGTGGCGAGTTTTGTCGACACGGCAAGCACGACCACATCCGCGAAGCACTCCGCGAGTCGACGTTCGGTTGTCGGCCCGGCGCGCCTCTTTCCCCCCGCGCCCGCCGCCCCCACCGCCCCCACCGTTTCTTGCCGTCCCCCGCCGTCGTCAGGACGAGCCGCCGCTTCCGCGGAGGACCCCGCTTCTTTCGCTGCACGGGAGGTGAGCTCGAGCCCGGCGATCGACAGCGCGGCCGCGGCGGCGAGAGCGTGGCGGCCGAGCCGCCGTGCCGGCCCCGGCTCTCCCAGGAGCGCCTCGCCGAGAAGGGAGTACACCGGGCGCATCAGAGGGAGAACGTCCCGAAGCATGCTCAGGGGTGGCTGCGGCTGCTGCAGCTGTGGGTACCCCGGGTAAGAACAACCCGGCGACTGTTGCGTCAGCACAGCAGACTCGACACGAACCACAGGCACCCCCGCCGCCCCCGCTCCCGCCCCCGTGGCCAGGCTGGGGAGGTTTCCATGTGGGCGCGGCCCGGGCGGTCGAAGCACTGCCGTCAAGAGCGCGAGGATGCGGCCGATCTTGTTCACGGGGACTCGTCGCGGCGGCCCCGCCGCTGCACCTTCCGCGCCGGGCCCGCCCCCTGCGTCGGCCGCCTCCATCAGAAACCGCGCGGCTCGCAGCTTTCGGTCGCCGAGCACCTCGAGCCGCATGCGCGCCATCCGATTCGGGAGCGCGGTCGGGTCCGGGCGCGGAGGAGGGGCCAGCGCGGCGGCGGCGGCAAGGTTGCAAAACGTGTCGACGGTAACAGCGGAGGCGGCGCTTGCGCTGGCGGGGGTGAGGGGAGGGCGGGATGGGTAGTTGAGGTCGCCTCGCAGGCCCGACGACAGCGACACCAGGAGAGGGGTGAGGGCGACACCGGCCACGGACGGTGAGGAGGCAGCGGGGCTAGGAGCGTCGCCGTGGATGGCGTGGTCGTTCACGTTCTTGATCCACACGGTCACCGGCGCAACGATCATAGGCATCTGGGTTTGGGGGGTTTGTCGGCCCGAACAGGGGGGAGGCAGCAGAGGAGGGCAGGGAGGGAGGGGAGGGGGGTGGGGGGGTGTACTCATATCGTGCACGGCCGTAGTCGTATGGAGGGGGGGGGAGGGGGGGTTAGTATACAATCGCCAAGTTATACCTTCTACGCATCTCAACCCAGGCATCAAACCAGTGTCCCGGCAAAGGGGGCGGCATAGCCAACGCGGTACCGCAGCTCTCCTGCTTCTCCGTTTGCCTATGACAGCGTAGCGAGTAACAGGCGTGAACCTACTACGTACATAGCCGAAAATGATGCGCTTATTTCAACCCGACACTACAGACTCTGAGCCACCCGCACTCCCGCCGCGTGCTAGAGAACACGCCATCGCCTATCCTATGTTGCAGCAAACTGGCAGCCCTTCAGGATATAGGGTGCGCCGCAACATTTGCGCCATCATATTGTCCGGACTGCAAGTCAGAAATGTAGACTAGGACAGGCAATGTTCCCGTCTCGTTGTCAGCTATGGGCCCCAGTGCATACTCATACATACCATTCGTTTTGCTGCGTCGACAGGACGGAAGTCATTGTCGAAAACACTCAGCATTGAGCTGGGTGCAGTGCAGCGACGAACCCAATAAACACAAAACACCATGGAAAATATCGAACGTCAGACAAGACACTAAACGCCACACATGACACCAAAATACCAAGCAAGACGCCCAACACAACAAGGAGCGCCCGGTCCTCTTCGGGCGCGCGGCACTATGACACTTATTTGAATACAGCGGCATTAGATTCCTAGAAGCTTGGCACAAGGGCACTCGCTGTTTCTAGGTTGCTACATATATACACACGAGTCGAATAAAAACATGTACAGCATCCTCCCGTACGCTCTAGGTAAAACACCCAAGCACTCTCAATGCCAACGATCTCGGGCACGCCCTTTGCACGCGGTCGCGACGCGCAGAGCCAGCCAGCCACCCCCCACGCAGAGGGCGAACATGCCCCCCCCCCCCCCGCCCCCCCCCGCCAGCGCAACCCACCTCCGAGAAGCACTGCAACAGATCCGGGAGGTGCATCACCGCGAACCCCATCAGGTCCGCGTGAGGAACGGTCCCCCCCGAGGTACCGACGGTTCCACCGCCACCGTTGCCGCCGCCACCGCCGCTGACACGGCCCCCACCACCCCCACCGCCAACAGGACGGCAGGCGACGCCCTCGAAGAAGGTCTCCACCAACTCTCTCAGCGGCAGACCCTTAAGCGCGCCCCCACACATGCGCAGGAGGAAGGCGGCCACCGAGTAGGCGGCGTGGCCGTAGAGCCTCCGGAACGCCGAGCCGTAGCGGGGAGGGGGGACAGCCCCCTTCCTTGCGTGCCCTCTCCCTTCCGCGGTCCCTGCGCGGCGGCGAATGTCCCTCTCGGTTTCTTGCTCCCGCGGAAAAACCTCAGCAAGAAAGCGCCGCAGACATCTTGAGAGGTTGACCCAGTGGAGTGTGTCGCAGGTTAAAAACAATACCAGGGGGGGGGGGGGGGGGGGGGGGGGGGGCGTACTGATTAGTTGCTTGCCTTAGTCGTTTGACCATGGACCACGCATCCCTTCTAAGAGACGGAGCACCCGTTCCTACTCCTACTATAACAGAGACACCCCCAACATTTGGGGCGCTCATTACGTTGTTTCTATATGTTGTATAGAGACGTTTCGCTCATCTCATCCGCTTTCTGTTTCGCCGCCTGTGGCGACCAATCTACTGTATTTTCCTAGGGGGGGGTGAGGGACGGTATGTTTTCCGCTCCACTGGATTCGCTGTGCGGTAGTCCGTACAGGCAAGAGTCCTCGCAAACCAGTCACACCGAAGGCGGCCGACGCAGCGCTTGCTGCGTCGCCAGCGTTTCATGATTTCTAACCACACGGGAGAAGGGGGGGGGGGTGTACTTCATTTTCATGCATGGCCGTAGTCGTATGACTATAGACCCTCGTATCCTTACAATGCCGGGACGGAGCGTGTCGGGTTTTCACCGACCAGGCAGACATTGCTAGCACCAAGCGCGAAGCGCCGTGAGGTATTGGGCGAGTTGCATGGAGGGTGAGCTGCATCCTGCTAAGAACCGCCTGTGAGGCGGACTTGCATATGGACGACAGCCTCCAATGAATTGATTTAATTTCTGGTGTGGCCACTTCCAGAGACAGCAATGGGTATCAACTGCGTATCTGCCTCGTGGATGCCTTACCATATACACACTACGTGATACGATCATTCCCCTTGTGTGGAGATGAGGTTATCAATCCCGCACAAATGATCTTACAAGACTGCCAGCCTTGGTGACAGCCAAAACAAAACCGGCACCCTGGTTGTCTAGCTCACGCAGCGAGAGGCATGTTTTATAGCGTCATTGCCAACCGACGCCAGCCCAACCTATAAATACATAATATAATATATTTATAGGGGGGGGAGGGGGGCGTACTCATTTGTTGCTTGCCTTAGTCATTTGGCCATTGACCACGCATCCCTTTCGAGACGGAGCACCGTTCCTACTCCTAATAGAGACACCTCCAACACTTGGGCGCTCATTACGTTGTTTCCATATATTACAAATAAACTTTTTGCTAATTTTATCCCCTTCCTGTTTCGCCGCCTGTGGCCACCATCTATCTCCTCTAAGATAGCGATCGTTTTCTCGCTACTATTTAGTGTACCAAACTTCTCCATGTCACACTCGTCTATTTTTATCATCTCCTCCGCTAACACATCGCTTACTTCCTTGTACCTTTCACATTCTCCCACTATGTGACTTCTACTCTCTATGGCTTTGCCACATGGGCACATCTGTGCATCTACTTCCTCCTCCTCCCGGCTGCGGTGTACCTCCTTCTTTCTGGCAGGTCCAGGTCCCCCACACGAAATCGCAATATATATTTATAGGGGGGGGGTACAGTAATGCGGGTATTGGCAAACACGGAGGGAGCGTCAGTGCGGACATTTGACTGATCTATTGCAACCCCCTCAAGCTTCATCCAGCCGTGCGAGGGGGAGTGAACCATGCAAGAGTACCGTTATTGGCGAACGCCAGGGTTAGGGTTAGGGTTTCGAGTGATGTACACCTGACCTGGCAAAAAAAACACACCGCTGGTTACCGTCATCGTGTGCACTGTGTGATCGAATCGCTACCACCAAGTCTGGGCTGAATGACAACCAACTGACTGGACCACCACCACCACCACCTGCTGCTGCTGCTGCAGCTTGTTCGCATCCCACAAGATTGACGTAAGTTTCCGCAAGGAATAGGAGTAAACCGCCCTCCCCAAAAATGGGACAAGCCTGACCACCCTGCAAGTAGTCGACACACTCTTGGCAACATACATTTCTCCACAAAACACGCCACACGGATGTTCTTGCGGTTTCAAGAAACACGCCTAATACTGTATTTATACGTATATAGGACACAACCCTTCGTCTCACTTGATGCAGTTGTGAGTAAGCTTGACCACGCGCTCCTTGATCCGCTTCCTGTCCATCTCCGGCAAAAGCGCGGGCCCCCTGATCACGAGGGCCGCCGCCCACATCCCGCCGCAGTGGGCGATCACAGACTGCAGGTCCAGGACGCGCTCGAGCACCTTTGTTCGGAGCGGGCAGCGGCGGCGAAACAACAGCGACCAAAAAATTGCTGAAGAATCGCACAACATCGGGGCAAAATCACCGGACCTTCCACTTCCATGACCCAGACATTTCAAGGCAGATATGTTCCTCCCTGATCTGTATGATATATAGCTCGTGTTTGCCGGGTGGGAGCTGTGCGTAAGATCTGCATGATCTACGTAGCACACGTTTCCTGGGTTGGATCTGTATACTGCACAGGTCCTGTACACAGCATTTCAGTTACGGTAGGCGAGCACCAAAACGATCTACGTAGATCGTGATCAGTTCGTGGTGTGGAAGGTCATCAGCCCTTCCGGGACACAGGCCTAGCGACCAAAACTATTGCGTCAGGTGCGGTGTTACCAACCGTCCAGCGGGAGCGCGTAGAAGCACGACAGGTATCACGCTGCGCACGTGTCGGAGATTTCCGCACATTATATATGTATATATACATGTACATCCCCTATGTCAGCAGCCCGGGCTGCTTGGTGTGGCCAACGCTGAAATCGTCGCGTTTCTGGCGACATTTCCCCCTCCTTGAAATTCCACACGGGTTAGTATACAACAAAAGACAACTCCATAGTACAATAGCGACAAACAGAGCGCCCGTTAAAACAGCGGCCACAGAGAAGCGCGATGCACGCTGCATGGCAGGCAGGCAGGCAGAAAGGCTTCCTCCGGTGACGCCACAACAGTGCCGCCAGAACCACTGCCCCGGTCAGGCCGCCTATCTCGACGAGAGAGCCCTACGCGCGCGCGCGCGACAGGGACCTCACCTTAACCTCATCCCGAGAGAGCGAGGCTAGCTGCGCCTGCTCGAACCGCGATAGCCGTTTCTCGAACACACCCACGACGTCCGTGTCAACAACCGCCGCCTGCGTCCGCCCCCATCCCTTCCCCTCACGCCTGCCGCCGCCGCCGCCGCCGCCGCCACCACCGCCGGTGCCGCCGCCATCTGATCCGTACCCTGCCGAGACACCGGGTGCAAATGCGGCGCTCAAGCAACGAGTGAAGCCCTCGAACCTTTTTCTCACGATGTCAGACGGCTCGCTTGCTCCACCGGCGTCGCCCGTACGGCCCAGCCTGCTCGACCGAACACGCCCATACCGGTCGCCGCTCCGGCGGGGTGATGGGAACGCCAGGGGGTCCAGCGCCGCCTGTACCCAAAGCTGCAGCATGTCCCACTCCTTTCCCCTCAACGCCTCCACCAACAACGGGGCTGGTTTCGGGAGCGCGCAACCCCCCGCGCAGAGAAAGCACCCCTCGGGCGGCGCCGCTTCTACCCGCCGCGCGTCTGTCGCACCGTCCCCGCTGCCGATACGCGCCTGCGGCCGGGACACATCGTCGTTGCAAGGGCGGCCGTCGCCGTTGCCGCTGCCGTTGCCGCCACAGTCCTCACCGCCACTTCCAAGCGAGGGATGCAGCGCGAGCGCTAGGCAGAAGAACGCCGGCGCGAGAAGGCGTTGCTGGGGAACGAGAGGGTTGTTGGCCATGCGGTGCACGTCCAGATACTTGTCGCGGACGGTGTGGTACCCGGAACTGCCGGCCTTCCCATCCCGACGGATGCCTCCGTGGCTGCTTCCGCCACCGCCGCCGCTGCCGCCGCTGCCGCTGCTGCCGCCTTTGAGGCTCCCGCGGAGAGATACAAACGACGCTATGGCGTGCAACTCCAAAACGACGCCGGCTTCTACCTCCGAGTCGCCCGGGAGCGCCACCCCTGCCCCCGGGGCACCAGTTGTGGCGAGCCTCGAAGTCGCGCTTGATGGGGCTCCTGCAAGGGTCGCGGACACTCTGGTGCCAGTCGGCGTCGATCGAGGCGCTCCCGAAGCCAATGCCGCAGTGATGCGACGAGAAGACGACAGCGAACCTTGCGCGTAGCGGGCGATGGTGTACGTTCTCTTCAGGATCTCGTGCAAGTGGGGCAGGACGTGCATCTGCGCCCCCGCCGCCAGACTTTCCCAGGCCTCCTGTTCCTGTTTCGACCTTTTCTCCCCTGCCGCCGCTTTCGCCGCCGCCTCTGCCTCCACTGCAGCAGCGGCAGCAGCAGCAGCAGCAGCAGCAGCCTCTGTTTCCGCTTGCGCGTCAGCCACCGCCTGTTCGGCTTGTCGGCGACGCTCGTCGGCCTCCTCTCCAGTGCCCTCGGAGCGCACTTCCGTCAGCATGGAACTTCCTCCGGCCAAGAGCGCGTCCAAGTCGGCGTCGTCGATGAACCCATCCCACGAACCGTACTCGTCGCGCTGATCATCTTCTTCCCCCAGCGGAGTTGCCCCGCCCCCTCCCCTATCAGCGGCGGCGGCGGCGGCGGCGTCGTCCTGACCGACAGTCGCCGCCCTAGCTCCGGCACCCGACGCCACCACGCCCGCTGTGACGGAAGAGATACGCTCCGGTGCAGACGGTCTGTGATCCGCTGGAGATGCCCTTACGGGGCACTCCCCGCTGCTGTTGCTCCTGCCGCCGCCGCCACCGCCGCCACCGTCGCCGCCGCTTCCTCTCAAGCTACCGTCCGGTGCAAGCCTCCACCAGCCCAGCGCATGCCCACGGCTCACCATCCTGGCGCCCCCCTCCCTCTCGTCCTCCTCCCCGTCCTCCCTTGAGCGCGGCGGAGGTTCCGACATCCAAGTGGACCGCGCAGCGGTGCCGCTGGGGCAGGCAAGCGGCGGCGGCGGCGACGGCGGCGGCCAGCAGTTCAGGAGGGCGGACATCACCGTGGTCAGGACCGAACAGCCCAAGTGTTCAGAGAACCGGGTCTCCAGTGCCCGGCCGAGCACCCCAACGAACGCGCCTGCCGCTGCAGTCGCCGCAGGCAACTCGTAGTAGAGAGGGTCGCGCATGCTCGGTCCCGTGCTTCCGGCGGTGTCTTCGCGGCTTCCGGCCGCGCTACTGACGTCGTGGGGCAGGGGAGGAGACGGTGGTGGTGGTGGTGGTGGTGCGCTCAGCGGGCCTGCGTGCCTAAGGGCCACAAGGATGCAGGAGGCAGCTAGCCCTACCACGGCCCTCGGGCGCTCCAGCCTGCACTCGATCACGACCCCATGTTCGAACACGAGACGAAACGGCGTTATTTGGAGAGGGGGGTAGGAGAAAGGGGAAGAACATAAAGGGATTGAGAGATAAATATATCCGGGGGTGGGAGGGGGGGTGGGGGGNATACATTTCCACCTTTTGTGGACAAAAAGGAGCACGCAGCGAGTGGCGTGTTTTACAGCGTCGTTGCCAACCGACGCCAACCCAACCTATAAATATATCATATATTTATAGGGGGAGGGGGAGGGGGGGGGTAATTTTTGGCCACACCAGAATCCTTGCCGAAGGGCAGGCATGCCGGTGTATGCGTTGAGGTCTTCAAAGGGAGAATCACATACATACATACATACATGCATACTCGTACATACATCGACTTGTGCAGCATTTGCAAATGTAGCGCGAACACCTTTCTCGCTTGAATCAAGCCTAGAAAAAAAAAACGGACTGCGGCCAACCAAACAGCCGGCTCAGCTCTCCCATCCACAACATCGACCATCAGTCCCCTCCCCCGCCCCTTCCGCCGCCGTTTTTGTTTATCAAACCACGGCGGCAACCAAACGCACCTCTCGGGTTTGACGGTGTGCCCAAGCCTGCTCGCCCCGTCCAAAACCATCGCCATCAGGTCCACCGCACCCCGCATGCAGTCCGCCAACACCCCGAACAAAATTGCGCGTAGACCGCTGCCGCTACTGCTACCGCTACCACCCATTGCGGTACAGCTAGCGCGCGGGAGGGTGAGCAACATAGCCGCCGCCGCGGGAGCGATGAGAGCGATGGACCGATCTCGAGGAGCGTCCGCTGCCACGTTCCTGTCGGCCCCGAGAAAAAAAAAGGTCGGCAGAGGTGGGGGGGGGGGCTTAGCTCGGGAGGGAGATATCGCGGGTAGGGAGAGAGGGCCGCCGTGTTTTGGTGGTCAGCGCATGCGTTCTATATTAAATCGAGGAGAACGCCGAACAGGCACCCGCGTGTGTAACGTTGTGGCTCACACAGCATCAGCATCAGCATAATCAGCAGCAGCATCAGCATCAGCATCAGCAGCAGCAGCAGCAGCAGCAGCAGCAGCCCAGCAACAGCGGCGGCGGCGGCACACGGTTGCCGGGTAGTGAAGCAGGCGCTGAGGGGGCGCGCGGAGCGGAGTCTGCAGTCCGGGTCGCGAATACGGTGGAACAGCAGCGCTCCGTCATGACCGGACGAAACAATTGCATACACTGAAATTATTTTCACTGGCGGCACTCGCTCTCGCCCAATCGACACCCTCAGTTGTGCAGCGCGTGCCACTCGGCGTCGGCAAGCGCGCTACAACCAGAAAGAAGAAGAAAGGGCAGACAAAAATAGAGCGTGAGAGAGAGAAAGAGAGGGGGAGCGAGAGAGAGAGAGAGAGACGACCTAAAACTCCACGGAAACACAAGACCTCAGCAAAACGGCAGGAACACCACCAAGGTCGCGGCCTTGGCACACGCCGCGACGGCAGACCTCACCTTGGTCGGACCGCGGCAGCTTTCACCAGCTCCTTCGCAGCGTCGCTAACGAGTCCAGCTCGCGCCAGCCCAAGCGCGATCCCCAGCAACACTCGCGACGGAGCCAGGACGTGGGCATCGTCTTCTTCGTTCAGGCTTGCCAGGGACCCGGGGGGGGGACTGCCGCGCAAGACCAAGCGAACAATCAGCGGGGGAAACAGACCGTGATCAGTTAGGTGAGCGCGGGGAGAGGGGGGGGGTGTACTTTATATTCATGCATGGCCGTAGTTGTATGACCATAGACCCTCGCATCCCTACAATGCCGGGACGGAGCATGTCGGGTTTTCACGGGGGGGGGCGTACTCATTCGTTGCTTGCCTTAGTCATTTGACCATTGAAACACGCACCCCGTTCGAGACGGAGCATTTCCCATTCCCAAAGACACCTCCAACAGTTGGGCGCTCATGACGTTGTTTCCATATATTACATAGAAACCTTTTGCTAATCTTAACCCCGTTTCTGTTTCGTCGCCTGTGGCCACCATCTACCTCCTAGGATAGCGATCGTTGTCTCGCTACTACCTAGTGTGTGTGTGTGGGGGGGGTACCAACCATGATATTTTTTTGTCGAGGAAATTCTCCGCAAAACGTTGGGGCGCTCGCGGAGAATAGACAAAACGGAAATCGGCGATATTTTGCAGCGGTCTGTGTGCGCCCCTGACCGCTTCCACAAGCGGCGAACCTTCTAGCCATGATAATAAAATTAAGTCACCTGTACTTGGCCTTCGACAGGCCGTTCACCAGCTTCCGCCGCTTGAGTCCCTCCGGGAGGCGCATCACGTGCTCCTGCGTTGCCTGCGGGTATCCGTGCAACATATGCGCAACGTGTTGTCGGTAAATCTTATCTGCTTTCACGAAAATGCACTCTCGACAGCGACATATTGTATTGGGAGCATCCGTGCAACATATGCGCAACGTGTTGTCGGTAAATATCATCTGCTTTCACGAAAATGCACTCTCGACAGCGACATATTGTATTGGGAGCAACTCTACTGGCAAATCATGCTCCTCGTCTCACGTACATAACGAACGTCCTTGTGATGAACTTTCTGCCCCTGGAGAACAGCGCACGCGCAAAAGTCACACACACAACAAGCACATGATCTTCGGCGCTCCCAGTGCCTGTCCGCCTTGGAGGCGAGAAAACACCCAACAACAACACAGCACGGGCGAGTGCTGCCACAGACACAAAAAAGGCAGTTTCTTCCGACCAAGTCAGATATAAGGGTTCGCGTACTGAGCAAATACGAGGGTCTACGGTCATACGACTACGGCCATGCATAGCATGAGTACCCCTACCCCTACCCCCCCCCCCCCATGTACATATATATATTTATAGGTTGGGTTGGCGTCGGTTGGCAACGACGCTGTAAAACACGCCTCTCACTGCGTGAGCTAGACAACCAGGGTACCGTTTTTTTTTTCTAGTATTTTTTTTTTTGGCGGTCACCAAAGCTGGCGGTCTTGTTAGATCATTTGTGCGGGGTGGAGAACTTTTGCTCGGCAAAAGGGGAATGATCGTATCACGTAGTGTGTATATGGTAAGGCACCCGCGAGGAAGTTACATAGTGCTCCCATTGCTGTCTCAGGGAGTGGCCACACCAGAAATTAAATGAACTCATTGAAGCTGTCATCCATATGCAAGTCCGCCTCACAAGCGGTTCTTAGCAGAGGATGCAGCTCACCCTCCATGCGACTCGCCCAATACCTCACGGCGCTTCGCGCTTGGTGCAAGCAATGTCTGCCTGGTTGGTGAAAACCCAACGTGCTCCGTCCCGGCATTGTAGGGATGCGAGGGTCCTATGGTTATACGACTACGGCCATGCATTAATATGAAGTACACCCCCTCTCCCCACCCCACCCCCCCTTCCCCTTCAGGCCTGCTTCCAACAATTCTGCACGCGGCAGAGCAACCGAACCCGACATCCTCACCAGCGCGATCTGTGAACACAAGCCCTCGTAGTCCTCTTCGCCGCGGGCTGCGCTTCCACCCCCGCCGGCGCCGCCCCCCTCCAGCACCGCCCTCGGAAGGCGGCACATCTTGTGAACGGGCAGGCACCAAGCTTCTACCGCCGCCGACAGCAGGCGGCTCAGGTCTACACAGGAGGGAGACAAAAAAACACACACACACCGTGAAAACAGGGGAGAGGGGATGCACAAAAACACGTGAAGCGCAGAAAGCAGGGGCGTTGATTTCGAGCAGCGAGGAGGAGTGGGGAGGGCGTGCGGGGAGCAACAACTACAATACGCGCACGGCTGACGGCGTTGGCGCAACGATGTCGGTGGCTGTCCGGCCCGACTCCTTTTTCCTGCGTGGGAGAAGAGAGGGGAGAGCAAGTGAACCCAACCGGTCGAAGCCTTCGATCGCAACCGCTTTCGCCGGACTGGGTAAAAAGAGCGCGATGTAGCTGATTCGGCCTGCAGTCCTAAAACAGGGCACCAACACCAACAACAATGCCGACACCAAGTCACATAAAACCAGCGGCGGTCTTTCAACACCTCCTGAGCCTGGCCATTCATCCTCACCGGCAGGAGCAGCAGCGCGCGACCGCCTGCTCAACCTCCTCGCGCTCTGGCTCCTCCCGCCCTCCCTCTCCTCCAGCAGCTTCTCTCCAGCCGTAGCCCCCCCGTCCCCGCCCTGCCCCACACGCCTACTCCCACCCTCCAAGCCTTTCCCGCGCCCTACTCCTGGACCGGAGCAGCGATCAGCGTCGCTGAAGGCTGCCGACATCCTCTGCACGCCCACCCACAGTCGCTCTATGACCCCCTGTGGGCCAGCCTCCGGCGCGCGAAATCTCGCCAGAACGACCACTCGCTCCAGCAGCACCCTCGCGAGCATCCCCGGCGCCGCGGCACACTCCGGCGCGGCCGTTACGGGCGGGAGCGAAGACGAGGCGCCCGTGCCGCCGCCTTCTGTGGTGGTGGCCGTCAGCGCCGCCTTAGCGGTTGCCACAACCGCAGACGCTTGGCCGCGGCCGGCGAACTCTTCGGCGAAGGGGGAGGCGGCCAGCAGTAGGCGGACGCACTCCCATAACGCCCTCGACGTCTCCTTGCGGCGTAGTCCGCGTGCTGCCGAGGCTGCAGCTGCATCAGCTGCTGCTGCTGCTGCTGTCGAGGCTACCGCGGCTGTGTTACCGACTCCAACGCCAGATGGGGCGTCGCCCCAGCCCCGCCTCAGAATTTCCAGTCGACACCCATGAATAAGGGCTTTCCAGACCAGCTCCGACGGCAGCCCGGCATTCCACGAGCCGGAGCCAGAGCCCTTGCTGCCGCCGCCACTGCCGCTTTCAATGCCGTCGTCAGAGGAGGCGGAGGGTCCACCAGCAACGGCTTCGAAAAAGACCCCCCAGAAGCCCACCAGGGGCCGAGGCAGCCCTGGAACGCCCACGCTTGCCGCGGGCCCAGGCGCGAGCTTGCAGTGACCTTGGAAGGGCGGCAACGAAGAGGGGCGCGGAATATTCGCGGAAGTTTCGCAGCAGGTTTTTTGCGGGAGGTTCGGGTCGGAGCGTTCAGTGTGCGAGGCGGCCGGCAGCTCTAAAAAGTGCAGCAGAAAAACAAGGAAGACCAGACTATCGGGAAATGTCGGATACCGCTCGAATTGTCAGGCATCACGCCATGCCACTCGTCACCGTGTCGAGACGCGAGCAATTCCCGTGGGGAGGGGGGGGGGGCTGCCACCTCGCCGTCAGCACGCCACGAGGGACGGTTGCATGTGCACAGACATACACAAGACACAAGACACAAACACAACGCACACATCAACGCGCACAAACAGACACAGACATACACAACGCACACACATGTAGACACACGAACAACACAACAACCAACGACCCACAAACGTACACAACACAAAACAAATGCACAATGCACACGAAGCACCGCACCGCACCGCACCGCACCGCACCGCACCGTACGTACCTCCAGTGCCGTCGAGCGCGTCCATGACTGCGCACAGAAGCTCGGACAACGGGTCATCGGAGACCCTCAACGGAGCGGACGACAGGGACGCCTCCGCCAGGCACGCCGTAAAACGTCGCTCGAGGAGAAACAGAAGGTCGAGGAAGACTCTCCGTGCGAAGTCCAGCAAAAACCCTGCATCCGGCAGAAAACACGTAGAGATTGCACCGTAAAGGGGGAAAAAAATGACATGCCTCCTAGGTGTGGCGGGGGGGGGCGGGGGGCGTACTCATTTGTTGCTTGTCTTACTGTAGTCATTTTTACCATTGGCCGGTATATTCCGGAAACGTTTCAGGCAAGAACGGCGCTTCAAAGCGACACCTGTTCAGTACAATAAACGGGGGCGGACTCATTTGTTGCTTGTCTTACTAGTCATTTGACTATTGACCACGCATCCCTTTCGAGACGGAGCGGAAGGGGGTGTACTCGATATGCATGCATGGCCGTAGTCGTATGACCATAGACCCTCGCATCCCTACAATGCCAGGACGGAGCATGTCGGGTTTCCACCGACCAGACAGGCATTGCTATCACCAAGCGCGAGCTGGGGGTGGGGTAAACGAACTCACTTGACGGGCCAGGCTGAGTTTTTTCTCAATACCGTTTGCATGAGGCGGAAGCTGCCGGGGGCGACGGGGCTGGACTTGGGAGCCGCGAGAGAGGCGGGGAGGAGGTCAAGCACAGCACCGTTTGGTGGCCGGGGGGGGGGGGGGGGGGTTGATATTGAGCGCTTTAATATTACGGGGGACCATAGTAAATAGCACCAAATATTGTTATTAATAGTACAAATAGGTAAATATGTAGGTTTTTGTGTGTGCCGTAGGTCCTACTTACTAGTATTTACTATGGTCCACCGTAGTAGCGTTTGCAGGCACTACAAAGCCGATCTCGCAAACGAGCTGGTCCCGACCATACAGCCGCTGCGCTAACAAGGGCGAAAGAAAGCCGTCAGCGCTGCTCTCGACCGACTCCGTTCGACGTTACGCCAATATGGCCAAAGGACCCCACGCGTTTCCCACGGCTAGGCGGACGCCCTCCGCTCGAGGAAACAACAAAAAAAAACGGGAGGCAGCGTTACCATAGAGCGAATTATCACAAAGGACACTCGACAGGCTGCTGCCATGCAGAAGCATCAGCAGCAAACAGGATGCATGCGCCAAACGCGGACACAAGTCCTTGGTTTTCCCAGCACTACCCGAGGGAAAACAGGGGGGGGGGGGGGGGGGAGGGGATCCCGCGAGACGACAGACTCACGATGTCCTTGTTACCCATCCGCCGGAGGATTAAAAAAAAAACTTGTGCTACGATACAGCAGCTCGTGTCTTACCTGGCAAGGTCAAGCCACCATCACCACCACCACCGCCACTGCCGCGACCACCAACACCGCTCCCTGCTTCTTCCGACCCTCGCGCACCGTCCCCTTGGGCATGCTCCGTGGCGACAAGCCACTCCAACAGGTGCCCGTGTAACGCGGCACAAGCTCCCAGGAGAGCAACAGAGCCGTCGGAGCCTCTCGGTCCCTCGCACGATCGCGCCGACTTCGCCAGCGACAGTCCCGAAGCAACACCGCCGCCGTCGCCGCTGCCGCCGTCCGCGCTGCCAAGGCCCGGGGTGCACGCCTCGGCGAGGCGTTCCACAACACGCCTCACGTGCGCGAGCCTTTCGCGCGGTGGCTGCCACGCGTTGCCTACTAGTGGGGAAGGCAGGCTGGAGGAGGAAGACGGGGGAGGTGGGGGGCGCGAGAAGGCGCGTAGCTTGGCTCCGATGACGGCCATGGCCTCACAGCAGTCTTTGGCCAAGGCTTCCGCCTGATGAGTCGCGAATCGCCGGGGGGGGTGGACGGAAAGGGGTGAGCATGGCGTCTTCCCGGGTACCGCCGCGTGTTGCGCTTACGAAGTGGTGTGGGGGGCGGGTGATCGAGTCTGCTCGTACGCCGTCGGGACAACGTTAAGGCTACTCCACGGAGCACAACGTGACTTTAATTGATACTGGCTGTCGTACGGGCTGCTGAGATACAGCGCGGGGAAGTCACGGAAGTACAGCCGAGCGAAACGCTAACTACACGCTATCAAGCAAGACCCCCACCAAACATTATTAGCAGAAAAGACTTTCACAAACTTTAGCAAGTACGGCACGCGGGAATACCGCGAGCTTCGGCGCTCGCCCACCCAGCAAGCCGCCCACCCACCCACCCACCCACCCACCCCGAGAATCGTGTAATAAAACAAGCGGTACCCTATCCGAAAAAACAATGACGGAAAGCCGCGACCGGCCACCCCTCCCACCACCGCTCAGCACTCTATGCCTCCCCGCGCCGCGACTGTACCTCTTCGTCAGCGCCCCCCATCGCCGCGAGCTCAGCCAGGTCCGCCATTCTCTGCGGCAACTTGTCCAGGGCGCGGGTTATCTCTCCACTGCCGCCGCCACCGCCACCGCCCCCCAGGCTCCCTCCCTCATACCCAGCCCCCCCTTCGCCGCGCTCCCCCACCGCTGCCACGGCGTGCCATTCTCTAGCGCGGCGGTCGTCGACCGTACGTGCGCCGTCAGGGGAGCGGGTGTCTGCGCTACCATTCTCGCCGGCGTAGAAGTCGACGCCGCCATAGTCACCTTTGTCCTGACCGCCGCCCGCTGTGTCGCGGAGGAGCGCTGTGCGTGGGTCCACGCAACCGATCTCGAGTGCTTGGTCGTCAAGGATGGCCGCCGTAGCTGTCGAGGCCCTCTGGAAAGTTGAAAAACAAAATGGCAGAGAGGGGAAAAGAGCGTTCGTAGCAGCACCAAAAATAGGGGGAGACGTGCGAGGCGTGTTGCAGCAACGGTGGTCAGTCACGCAGGAACGCATACACAAAATACACACAAATCACAATAAACACAACGAAACAAACAGACAAGCCCATAAGAGTAGCAACCACCAAACACATTCACACACAAGCTACACACCAAAACAAAACGCCCACGAATCTGGATGGCATCCCGGGCTGGCGAGAACGTCACTCGAAACCGGCGTAACCCACCCACCCACGGGCAGACACACACACATGAAAAACGCTCACCGCGCGCAGAGTCGTGAAACTCAGAGTCGCCCGATTCGGCCTTGGCTTGGCCACGAGGTCTTCCACGAGGCTCGGCAGGCGAGGAGGTCCCGAAGGGATCCTTCCCACGCCCGACTCGGCTAGCTGTCCGCCCTCTGCGTGCTGCGCTGCATGTTCTGCGTCCTGGGCATGTGCCGCACGCCCTGAGGCATCTATCCTAACGGGAGCCTGCACCCTGTACGGCTGTGCCCCCCCGTGGGCTTCCTGCTGAGCTAGCTGGCGTCGGTAAAGGTCCGCCACCAGCGCCCGACCGTCGATCTCAAATCTGGGCCGCGAGCCTGCGTGCGGGCCACTCCTACCGCTGCGTCTGTCGCGATTGGCATGATTCACCGTCGATGAAGACGATGACGACGGCGCGCCTGACCGAGCGGTGGTCGAGCCGGCTGCGGCCCCGCTTCCACCACCTCCGCGCTCTGTGTCGCGCCGGTGATTGCCGCCTCCTCCGCCCGCCGCGCTGTTGACTAGCGCCCCGCCGCCCCCTCCTCCGCCCCCCTTCCTTCCCGTTTCCTTAGGGCGACTCCGAGAGGAGGAAGCGCGACGATGGACATCGCCGCTCGTATTAGAGCGCACCGCCTTAGACCTCGCCCCGCGTTTCCCGCCACCGGCGCTTGTTCCACGACGCCCTGCGCCCTCCTGTCGAGGGGGCAGGGGCGACCGTGAGCGAGAGGACGAGGACGACGACGACGGAGAAGACGACCTTGCCAAGGAAGAGAGAGGCGAATCTCTTATCCCTGGGTCACCCCGGCTTGTGCCGTCTTCGTCCGACGCGGCCGCCATGCTGTAGTCGAGTCCGAGCAGGTATGGCTCGTCATGCACCAGCTCCTCCCTCTGCGGAGACGCTCGTCCTCTTTCCCTACCACCGAAGCCGCCGCCACCGCCGCCGCCGACACCATCGCTACCGCTACCGCCGACACGGCGGGCATCATCACGGGGGCGCGCGGAAGAAGCAGCACGCCGCCTTCCCTCCCTCCCGCTGGAGGATCCTTTCCTGGGGCGTTTCTTCCCTCGGTTACCGCCCTCCCGCTGCGTTCTTGTCCCCGCCGTTTCTCCGGCACCACCATGGCTTCCACGGACAACGCTTCTACCACCCCCTCGGTCGCCGGTGCTGCGTTCGGACTCTGCCGGGCTCTCCTCGTCGTAATCTCCCTCAGCGCCACCATTACCCCCAGATGCACGGCCTCGGTCGGGGTTTCCATATCGACCAGGTGCTTCTTTCGGCCTTGTTGAGTGCGCAGACGTCGAATCCCGCGCGTTCGCCCGCCCAGGCCGATGCCGCGCTTTCGAGGCACCTGCCGCCGCAGCCGCAGCCGTCGCCGCCGCCGCCCCCCGCTGAAAGCGGCGAGAGAAGCCTGTCTCGAGCTCGGAGTTCTCGGAAGAGTCACCAGAGGAGGAAAAGCCAGGGGTGGAACCATCGGCGGAGCCAGAAGCGCTGCCATCGCCATCGCCACCGCCGCCGCCGACTCGCGCAACGGCGCAATCCCTGACAGCTTTGTCGGAGTCCCGTCTCAGCTGCTCCAGGCGCTGACTCAGCCCGTCCAGGCGGTGCCAGGCGCTCTCGCCGGCGAGGCCCTCTCGCCAGCGCTTGTCGAGCTTCTCGAGGCGGAGGTAGATGTTGTTGGCGACGTCCAGTCTGCGCATTGTTCGCTTCAGACGGCCCACAACTTCCCGCAGGTCGCTTTGGACGAGGCCGCGGTTGGAGGCGGCGCTGGTCATACTGGCAGGCTTCACGCGCCTGTTGCATTTCGGGGACGACCAACGTACAGAGCATGGGAGGGTGAGTCGGAAGAAGATAGGGAGAGAGAGAGAGAGTGAGAGAGGAGAGTCAATGCAGCGGGGGAGCACTGCTGAAGCATACATGCGCGCGGTTCCGCGAGTCCGCTCGAGAGCGCCCTCCCCGAGGAGAGTGGGCGGGGCGCAACCATCACAAACGCGGCTACCACGCGAGGCACAGGGCGAGCAACCACGAATGGAAGAGCGAATCGCCCAAACCATAGCAAAGGTGGTCAGACGCGCAAGCAAGCACGCACGCAGGCCTTTTTGTTATTGCAGGCCACGTGTTCCGTGCGGAGGATAAGGCCGCACAGTCATACCACTCGACTCATTCGGCAGGTCGGTGCGTCGTCGAGAGGCCGCAAGAACCGAACAAACTAAAGGGGGAAATGTCTCGAAAAAAAAAAACTGCTACACGGAGCTACCACTGCACTGCCGCCGTCGCCCAACGATACCGAAGCGGTCCGCGCCCACGCCTCACCGGCACACGTCGGCGACGTCCCGCTCAAGCTTGTTCGCATCACGCTCCGCTATCCGCTGCAGGAGCAGGTCGAACTCTTTGCGCAGCACGACGGGATCCGTCACTCCTCTCGTCGGGTCTGGGATGTCCGACGGGAGCATGTGCGCGGCCTCCTCCCCCTCCGGCACCAAGAACAGCGCCGTACCGGCCTTGACAGCACCTGCTGCATCTCCAAGCCACCCGCGGCCTGCCACACCGCCGTTTGGTGAGCCGCCCCCTTCTTGCTCTCCAGGGCCCCCCTCGCTGCCGTCGGCGCTGGCGCCGTCGCTGCCAACGCTGCTAAGGCGGCGACTGCGTTCACTAGCGCTAGCGCTATCGCTGCTGCCACCGCTACCGCCACCGTTGTTGAAGCCGGCGGAGTCGTGGGTTCCACCGCGACTCGCAGCGCCCCGACGGATGCTGTAATCATCTAGAAGTTCGACGTCCGAGTCAGATCCGCTCTCCGACTCGCTTGCTGGCAAACGAAGACGCCGCTGTTTACTCCTAACAGAGGTTTTCCTACCCCTCGCACCGATGATGTCGTCGGTACTACTGCTGTTACCGCTGCTGGTGCCGCCCGAACTGCTGCGCGGTGAGCCACTCTGGCTTCTCAGCCCACTCTCGACCGGCAAGCCGCCGCCACTATCGCCCCGTTCATCTACTGCTTCCCCATCGCCTGGAACTGGTTCTCCTTCCTCGTCCCATTTTTCTGGCAAGCGTCGACGTCGCCTCTTGTTGTGGTGGCGGTCCTGATCGACCTTCCCCCCATCCGATGCACGCGACCGATGCCGGTGTCGCCCGCCCCCACGCCGTCGGTCCTTACCCCGCCGCGAACCCTTGCCCGATTCGCTTTCATGAGCTGCTGCACCGCGAGATCGGCCGGGGAGCACATGCGCATCGAAAGCTGATGGCGGTCGCAGCAGCAACCGAGGAGACCGCGGGGTGGTGTAGAACTCGCACGCCTGCCTGCAGTCCACCCGGAGGCTACCACAGTGGCGACACCTGCCGAGGGTGGGCCGCTTCTCGTTCAGGTCCAGAACGGCCGGGCTCACATACACGGTGTCGATGCCGCGCTCCCAGCCGCCCTCCACGACGTACCGGACGTCCACCGTTCCAGCCGCCGCATCCACCTTCACGACGCGCGCGGTGCCTCCTGGCTTGTTCACTCCCGGCGTCATGCGTCGCTCAACCTCGACTAGGTCTCCCTTCCGGGGCTGCCACTCCAAGGCGGGCTGGTGGTCGTTTCCAGGGCCTCCTTGCGGGCTACCCTTCCCTCCGTCGCCATGGGCGTCCCCAAGGCCACCTAGCGCGGAAGAAGCCTCGCCGTCGGCATAGCCTTCACCGCGGGCGTCTCCGTCAGTACTCCCACCCGTATGCACCCGGAGTGCGCCACCATCCGCGCCAGCGGCGGCATCGCTCTCTTCGCGCGAGGGGTTGGCGTGGGTCTTGACACCCTCGGCCCAAACCACCTCCGCTTCGCCGCCAGATCTTTGATCTTCTCGGACGCGCTCCCGGCACCCTGCCCCGTCCTGTTTCGAGTCTAAACGCGCTCCAGGTATTATGGCATTCTCTGAGAGGGGTGTTCGCTCGACCTCCTTGCCGCGTCTTGCTCCCCCTAACCCGGTAGCACTCGCTGGAGGAATGCGTTCGGCGGAGACGGGGCAAGACTCTGGTATCGCTCGCCCATCTGTCTCGTCCTCACCCAAGCCCTCGGACGCACCTAAAGCCTCGGAGTTGAGCAGCTGGTCCACTCGGTTACCTCCGTCGGGGATTTTTTCTAGAACGTTCTGCGCGTTGTCACCGCCATGTGCGTGCAGTCTGCGGTCTTCGACATCCGTTCGGTCCCTAGTCGCCTCCTTCCGCCCCTCCTCCTCCTCCTCCTCCACTTCTTTCTCCTCCGCCTCCTCTTCCTCCGCTTCTTTCTCCTCCTCTTCCTCCTCCTCCTCTTTCTCCTCTTCCTCCTCCTCCTCCTCCCCCACCTCCCTCTCTGTGTTCTCCTCCTCCCTCTCCTCTTCCCCCTCCCCCCTATCCCGCTGGCGAGAGTCGCTTATCGTCGCCGCCTGATTCGGAAATTCCTCCCCCTTCGACCATGCCGCTGAACCGTCACCGTCTCTTCGCCTGCTCGGTGGTTCCTTGCGTCTGCCGCTGGCCTCCTCGCCCAAGGCGGAGCGGGGCCTCTTGAGAGAGCGCGGGTACTCGAAGGGCGGTGGCGAAGCGCGGCGCGCTGCGTGCTGACTCCCTCTGCTAGACGCCGATGCTTCTGTCGCCGCCACCAGGGCTGCCACGCCAAGGGTTCCTTCGCAGGTGCAATCGTGAAGGAAGGATGAGCAGTCGGGGCACCTCGGGGTGCCCCCTCTAGGCCTTCTGCTGGCCTGCAGCTGTTGAGGGCGTAATATCGACGGCAAGGGGGGGGCGTCAGGGGTTACGTGTCGCGTGAGGGGTCGGCATCCGGAGGTACCGACGATGAGGTTGCGAAGCAGGGCATGCACAAGTGGCGGCAACACCCGGTGCCGAGGAACTTTAAAAAACGGTCGACTGACTGATAATTCAGTTGTGGAGCCTCAAATACCTTGATAGCGGAAGCGGCCACCTAAAAAATGTTCTTCAGCGTGAACGTAGAACAAACAAGCCGTGGTCGAACATCGATATCGCTAGGCAAACGGGAAAGACACGCACGCGTCGCGGCTCCTTCGGCGTTGCGCCAAACGCAACAGCTATAGTTAAAACAGCCGAGTCCAAAGGACCTCTACAATAACACCGCTTGATTTTCTTCGCTTAGGTGGCACAAGCGCAGCGAACCGCGCCACCTACGTCGGCAAGTAGGTACAGCACAGACAACACAGCACAGCACGTTCGGTTCATGCGACCCACGGACCATTTGGGTTTTCCCCACGAAGCAGGCGTCCACGCCCCTCTCCACTCCACCGACGGCGTATTTGATGTCGTAGAATAGGTTGGGCAGGACGCGCGACACGCTACCGACTCCTCCCTCGTTGTTCTCCCCTTCGCGACACCTGGTCAAGGAAGAGGCGAAACAAGTCGCCAAACAAGACCAATAAGTCTCAGCATTTCAAGTCTGCCGCACACCCAATGGAGAAAATCGGCGTGGACCAAAAAAAGGCCCAACATCCGAATGCCCTCGCGCGAAGGCAGAGGCACGCCCAGCACCAAGAGCTATATACGTATATACAAGGATCGCCTCGTTGGGCCGACTGCCTCGCCTTGACATTTTCTAGGGCGATAAAGCAAGCAAAGGGTTCTTCCATTAGCATTCGCACGAGTGTCCGTTCAAGCCCGCCCGCGCCTTTACCCAGCGCGCCACTCACGCCCGAACCCTGCGTGCCGAAAGCCAACGCGACTACGGCTGTCGAATAACGCCAAGCCTAACATACTACGCGTAGGAACTTCTAGATTAATTCGTAGCCCGAAGCCGCCACCAGCGAGTCCGCATGATCACCCCTTTCCGATACCACTCGTCCCCTGCGTGAGTGTACCAAGCGAACACACACCTACGTGTATACGGGTAGTGTATGGTTGCGGACGCCAGGCTATACTATGTCACTCAGCAAATTAAACTACACACATCTTACCTTGACCTTTCGCAGCCACAATGACCATTTCAGTTTCCTTGGGAGTCTTTTACGTGCAGGTACGATATACTGGTAGTACGGGAAACTGCTACGAGCGCGTACAAGCTGTAAACACACACAACAGCACCGCCGTAACTCTTGGTCCGATCAACCCACCTCCTAGCAACCGTGACGGTGTCCCCCACTGCAAGCTGCCCGAGAGTTCCGTCCAGCAGCCGCTTCAGGTTTTTCCGGACAAAGATCGGGTCGTTGTCCCTGAGGTAGCACTGCACGGCTGCCACCCTCTCTTCAGTCAGAGGGAAACGCAACGCTCGCTCACCTCCGCTATTACCCCCGCCATTGCCGCCGCCGCCGGGCTCCCCATTATGGAGTATCCCAGGGGCCGGGTTGGCATCCACGTTAACTGCAACAGACTTCGCCTTCTCATCTAGCTCTTCACACCCTCTCCCGCCCTGTAAGTCGGCCGGAGCTTGCGCTCTTGCTGCCGATCGGGCGTCCGAGTTGTTCCTGTCACTGCCACTGCCGTCGGTGTTTCCGCTGTTGCCCCTGCCCCTTGTCGCACTGCTACTCGTAGGCCCTCGTGGCATCGGTGGCCGGGGCCGATCAGGATTGCTCGGAGAACGGCCTCGATCCTTGTCAGACCGAGTCTCTGAAGGCGAGATGCGGCCACCGTTTGCTCTCGGCGGCGGCGGTAAATCGATCAGCGATTCTCCTCGGCACACCACGGCGGTGGTCTGGTACAAGCGTTCCGGGTGGTTTGACGGTTGCTGTTGCTGCTGCTGCTGCTGCGGCTGCTGCTGCCGCTGCCGCCGTTGTCGCGGCCACTGCTGCAATCGAGGAGCTGCTGCTGCCGTTACCGAATGCAAAGCCTTACCACCGTCTTCGCTCGGGGGTTTTCCACCTGCGAGGGAGCCAGCACCAGCACCGGCATCAGAACCAAAAGCGACGCACACAGCAGCCGTACCGGTCGTGGACCTATCGGTGCTCGGGTTGACCATCGTCACACCGTTCTCCTTGAGGTCACCATCAAGCAGATCGAGTGTTGTCGCCGTTGATGCTGCCGGAGTTTGCTCTGGTCCTTGGCGGAGCGGTAAAAGGGCAGCAGCACCCAAATCCATGGCCGATGTTACTCATGTACAGGCCACGAGAAGCTGTTCAGCAGCAGCCTTGAGACGTGGACGCACCTTCTTGTCCCTTGGCCGCTCAAACGTCAGCGGACACGAGCAACGAGAGACTCTTGGCTCCTATCCCAAGCTCCAACTGTAATATGCTCAGATAGAGTTCTTCTGTGATTTGAAAACTGCTGCCGTGCCACGGCTGGTATCTTCCAACTTTAAAGCCAGACGCCAATCTCAATAGCTACACCTAACCCCTCACAAGGAACCTGCCACCCCGCTTGGCTCGTGGTAGGCCCCTAAACAAGGTTTTGCTCCAAGGTCTTTGGGGACAAACACGGGGGGGGGGGATCTCTTTTTTCCCCGATATATTTAAAACAATAAGGCCTCCCAACCTCTTTACAACGCCCTAGCTTTGCAAAATCTCAAAATCTCAAACTGAAACACATTTTCAGTTTTTTGTTCACTTTCGCAGAGCACCATCCGGCAACGGTGCAACAACAGAGACACACCCGTACAATCGAATCGATCACGAGAGGTACACAAGCATGGCGAGCCTTGGGCATCTACGAGCAGGAAGGGGGGTTCGGGAGGCTGTCGTGAAGCTTGCAAGCCAATCTAACGGAACCATCAAGGTGGGTTTATTAGTTTTTTTTTCTCGTAAAATTACCCCAGAGGGTGTCCAGAGTCCAGAGTCCAGAGTGCAACTCTTCTCTCCCTACAAGCGCTACCCGGCCAGAGATAAGAGCATGGTTAACCGATCATGGGACCGAACCTCGAGGGAAAATATGTGTGGAGTCACGCCATCTGGAAGCTCCACGTTTGCGGCGAGTTTTTCACGGCCCCGAAATGTTCCATTATCCTCTCGTGAGTTCCACGTTCCGAGCTTCAAGTCACACTCGGACGAAGTTCTTTTTTTGACGGGTCCCACCCACCGCCGTCCCACCCTAGTCCCACCTACTCGTACTGGCGGCGCGATCGATCGACACAAAAGCGATTGCTTCTGAGTTTTGTTTTGAGTCCCGACAACCCCCGACGTTCCGAGCTTGTGGCGGCCGAAACGCCGAAACGCTACCCCCCCCCGCCCCCTCCTCCGCCGCTCGCCACGGACGCACGCTTAGATATATATTTGGCGCCGAGCCTGCCCTGCTCATGATGTTGGCATCGAACATGGGTTTGCTTCTTGTGGTACTGCTCTACCCGAGGTACTCTCCATTACACTCGTATTATCGTATTATATGCTGTACGCTGCTGCTGTATTTGGTTTTCTCGAAACGGCATTCACCAGTCGTCACCTTCCCAACCCCGGCATCGAGCATCGAGAATCGACAGCTGCACCGCCTGTTCAGTGTTGGAATATGGTGCTACGTACAGCAGTAGAGCATTCCTCGTACAGCAGTTGAGCTGCACGAGAGATTGATTTTACCTGGTATCGTACCTGGAACCTGGTACGTGCACATTACGAACAGCAAAGGATGACTCAACTCTAATTTCAAGTAGTTTGTCCTCAAAATGTGAGCCCTCATCTCTACACTGTTATTGAGTGTAAGCTTGGTGCCATATATACGCGTACCCGCGGCGTACCTGCTTATAACTCTAGGTGAACTCTTGTTGCAACAGCTCACTCGCACTATGAATACTGCTGCTGCTGTGGTGATACCTTGAACGTTGGCAGCAGGAAAGAACACAAGACACACTGCTGCTGTAGAGCTTATGCCTAATATGTACTGGTACGTTCGTACCCTTTCCCATTCATCATGCGATTTCTTCTGTGTACCAGGTACCTGACCTGTTGGTGGCCCTTACAGGTACAGGACAACTAATGAGAAACAAGCTGATAAGAAAGTCAGGCTGATATGTAGAGAAAAGTTAGAAATTCGGGGGTCGTTACCTTGGAATTAGTGAAGAAACCACCTTGAAATATAATCCAGCCTGGACCAGATTTCCTGTTTCCTGTTATTGATTGTATCATAGGTGTATCCTGTACGCTGTATGCCTTCCGAGGTACCGGTACAGCGGTATGATACCGGGTACCTGGTATCACTTTGTCCGGAAGTATAAGCACTATTTGGTCGTTAAATTTAATAACAAAACGGACCTTACATTTCCGGACAGAGTGGCACGTCTCTACGTACCCTTACTACCTATTGCGTCTGATGGGTACGTATGGGTATCACATATACCAGGTACGTTAGTATAAGTATATTATATTACGTGCGTACGTACTCACCAGGTACATATTTTCCTTGAGGACAAACGGCTGAAAAGTTAAAAAGTCGCCAGTCGCCAGTCACCAGGTGATGACTATTTGATGTTTGCTCGTCCTTGCCAGCCGCCGACTCGACGTGTCTTGTTCTGTCTTCAGTTATATCGTTATATCACACATAAAACCAGCTGCACATATTTTATAACACATATATGACGCTGCATGACGGTATATTTTCGTCACGTGTGTTGTATTTTCGTATTTTCGTCTTGCGTTGTGGAACGCTCCCATTCGTGTTCGTTATCGTATTTCTCTGGTTTTCGGACGAGCGTACGCATGATACGTGTATCATACCATATAGACCTTTAGAACGGCAGAATCCTTCGTACGGTACGTACGAGTACGATGGTGGTATGGGGTACGGGGTACCACAACACTGCTGCTGCTGTGCTGCTGTCGTCATGTTCGTAGTTTTATGACCACATAACTGGTATCTCTCTAGGATGAATAATCGGCACGGACACTGGGTGTGCTGGATGTCGATGGTACCACTGCACAGAAAGGAAGAAGACATACAGGCCATGCGCCCATTCATGGTATCGCTAAGTTTTGTATATATGACCCTAAATTGAAACGCTTCCCATATACTCGTACTTCGTATACGATTAATAGTACGTAGCAGACAGAAACTATGGGTGATATCTCCAGCAACGGCTGGAAGCCTCATCCCAACATTCCGACCCAATTCTGGAGTCCCGTTTTGGGGACAAATTACTTAGAATTAGAGTGGTTTGTCCCCAAAACGGGACTGCAGTTCTAAAAGGGTTATTTAAGTAGTACTTAAATAATGGCAGAATGCAGCAGTACTGCTGCACGTTCTTGCCGTACCATTACGTAATATATTCCAGGTATATGATATATATTGGTTGATAACGCCGCGCTTGTCGTTTTATTTTTTTATTTTTTGTCGCTGCCATACTACTGCTGTAATCAAGTCGAAATAACGGTTTAATGTGAAGAACACGTGCCCACCTGCACTTTTTTTTTGTTGAGCAGCACGATACCGGTACGAGTGTATACCTGGTACCTGGTATGATCCACAGGGTACCGGGGACCGGAGAGATTCGGAGGAGGGAGGGGGGGCGGAGAGATCCGGAGGAGGGGGGGGGGTGTACTCATTATCATGTATGGCTAGTCGGGGGGGGGGGGGGGGGGGGGCGGAGGGGTGGGGGGGCGTACTAATTGTTGATTGCCTTAGTCATTTCACCATTATCACGCATCCCTTCCGAGATGGAGGGGCGGGGACGGGTGCACTTATGTCGTGCATGGTCGTAGTCGTATGTCCATAGACCCTCGCATCCCCTATGCTACAATGCCGGGGCGGAGCACGTTAGGTTTTCACCAACCAGGCAGACATCGTTTGCACCAAGCGCGAAGCGCCGTGTGAGGTGTTGGGCGAGTCGCATGGAGGGTGGGCTGCATCCTACTCGGGGGGCGGGGGGGGCGTACTCATTTGCTGCTTGCCTTATTCATTTATAACCATTGGCCTCGCATTCCTTTCGAGACGGAAGGGGGGGGGAGGGGTACTCATATGCCTCCGACCTTCCGAGAGATCATCCACCGGGGTGACGGCTAACGGACGGATTTTCTTTTAACATGAATCCGTTCTTTCTACCCAGTAAAGTACCAAAGGTAGAAAATAACGGGAGGTAAACGCGCCACTGCTGCAGAGGTGGGTGGGGAGGTGCGTGGTCGCGCTGTCCATGAATATAAGGACGTCTTCGGTATCAACAGGAAAACCCAAACGGTCCCTACATTACCGGACAGAGTGTTACCACGGCAAGAAAGTAGAAAGAGCGGGAGGAAGACGCGCAACTGAACTGCTGGAGACATGGGTGGAGACGTTAGTTGGGACCTGTCCGAATTTTCATAAAAACTGTTTGAGCACGTACCAATAGGAAAAGCCAAACGGTGCCTATATTACCAGACAGATCGGCATACAGCAGTAGAAAGAACGAGAGGTACTTGTACATGCCACTGCTGCTGCTGCTGCTGCTGCTGCTGGAGAGATGGGTGGTGGAGCAGGCGTGACCTCCTGGCGGGCACGAACAGCGGCTAATTAGACCGCGGGACGATGACGGGCTATGTAGCCGTCGTACAGTATGTACCCGCCGGGTGCTACTACCGCCGTACTGCTGTCTTTGGTCATACCGCGAGGCTTCTCGCCTTGCCGTAGGCAGTAGGCAGAGGGGGGGGGGGGGGGGTCACGCACGAAAGCGTGTACCCCTGCTATCGGGCCATATGAATATGCAGTGGAACGGGTCTCTTGATGCATGCAACCCAAGGACCTACAATATATCACAGCAGTAGTAGTGAAGTAGTGAAAAAAAGTTACTGGACTACGAGCGCCCACATGTATGATATATACGAGAGTAGATGACTATTAATAAATACATTATTTGCCGTTCGTGTTTATCTCTTCCAAAATATCCGTGGGCTGCTGGCTGCTGGTTGGTGTACTCGCATGTATGTGCAGTATCTCTTGTGTCATAGTTTTGCGACCACATCAGAGCTTGCATCTCTTTACGTGGGATGGAGAATCAGCACGGACACTGAATCAGCTGGACGTCGACGGGTAGAAGCAGCACTTCAGACAGCAGCTGCGTGCTCCATCTTGTTCCCACGCCTACCGTTTGTTTTTGTACAGACATCACTTCAGACAGTAGTTACGCTGTAGTCGGCAAATTCATTGGTAAAGAGTGGGAGGGGGGGGGGGGGGACGATGCTGCTGTAGTCGAATGGAGATTGCGGGCGTGTAGTTCAGTTTTGGACACGCATAACATGTTGTAGGGATTTTAGGTGTACCTCTTCGGACTTGTGTATCCTTTCCCTGCTAAGTGTACGTGTTCTTTAGGATTCTCTGATGGCTCTAGCACTTTTGTGACCACGGGCCGTGATCTTGCTAGATCAGACTATAGGGATTAGCAACTGAAACGAGTTTAATGTGAAGAAAAACAACAACAACAATACCTGGTACACAGCAGTATATGATATTGTGATGTGGTACTCTAGGGCTATATAATGGTTGAGAGATAATTGTGCAGGTGAAACGCCTTGTGGCCCTACCTGTAAGATCATTCTCGTGTACTGAAGTTTCCTTGGTAGGTCAGGTAGCCAATATCATCGAGGCTTTGTAAGCTCATAGGTAAAGACGAGAGAACCCGTAAACTTAGCTCTTCGAATTCCACAAGATTGATGTTACCCCTTGGGATTGATTTGGTATTATTTCTCGGACAGGATAGATGATCACCCAGGAATAGCTAAGCATCATGGGAAAGCTCGTTGGGCTAATATAGCTATCCGATTAACGGGTTGTTATCGGGAGAACTAGCGTAATCACCCGGCTAGCGGGCTACTAGCGAGAAGCTCTGCCGTCAAGCAGAGCTTCGTCTAGCCTCGCCCATAATCTCAATCTCAGTCTCTCCTCCTCTCCCGACTTGTCCCACAGACTTATCTTCCCACATCATCAGAGGTTATAAGTATATAGTTCAAGAGGTCTCCTATACTGAAGAGAAGCTGTGACTCCAAGACAGCAACGTGAATTCGTTAATTCCTGCTTCCCTTCCATCTTGTAACTTGTAACATAGCACGACCTTAACACTTGGCGTTCACGGCAGGCATAGCATAGTCGTATATATGGCACGGTGTTGATCCGGCTTGATGCGCTGTTGTTATTTCCCAACAGCTCGGGCGGATGGGTCGAAAGACCATTTACTTACGATAAACCCTAACTTTGCCCAAGGACGATGCCATAGGTTACCACTCCCACCATCATCATGGTGTCTTGTTTTCACCCGACGTAAACACACTTTGTGCTTGCCGTGTATATATATATACGTTTCTTGATGCTCGCTGTGGTGCTCCGGGGCCTTTTGGGCTCTCTCTTCGCTTCAGACCGGACTCGCACTCGGGACCCGTTTCGACGGCCTCGCGTTGGCTTTCTCGCCCGCTCTTCTCGAGTGTCGCGCCCCTCAGCGTCCGCCCGTGACTTTCCGCCCGCGCGCACTCTCGATTCAAGCGCCGCCGCCGAGCGCAGCGACCTCGAAGTGCGTGGATCTTGTGGAGATACCTCGGCTCTACTGGCCGCTGAGCATGGTATGCGTGGTGCTGTTGCACTCAAAGTATCTCGCCTCAATTAAAAACTCAAAGATCCACGGATGAATGAAAACTCGGCTGATGATTTTCGGGTGGATTCAGTACAACAGTACTGTACGGGTAGCTTATTTTTCAGTGTAGAGATATTACTGCAGTGCCTGGCTGTAATACGTACAAGAACAAACAGCAGTACGTAAGAGTAGTACCAGGTACGAGTACTGTATGTACGACGTAGCGAGTAGCTGGTGTGTATAGTATTGCTGAGTGCTGTTGTGTAGTACGTACTGCTGTACAGCAGTACTACTGTTTGTTGTAGTGTACAGTGCTAGATACGAGTCTGCTCAGACACACGAGAGTCAGAGAATAATTGAGATTTCCCCCCCGTTGCCTCGACTTCGCATATCCATGCGGAACCGCTTGCTCGGCACGGAGTGTTTTTGCCGCACGTGCCAAAACTGAAACTGAGCCCGCCACCGGGACCTCGACTGGTGCATTTCTGACAGAGACTGAGAATGAAGTTGCGAACTGAGTATCAGCAATTACAGCAGTAGTAGCGTTTCCTTCTTCCTGCAATAACACCTGGCATTGCCTTGATTCTGCACGTAGTATGTGTCAGATGTCAAAACACGAGCGAGCGCCATCAGATTGTTGTTGTCGTAAATCTCACAAACTATCCTGAGGACTGAGACTATCCAGGGAACACCGAATGCGACTGCTTGCCTTTCTGAGACTGACTGTTGAGACTGAGAAATGAGGTTGCGAACTGAATATTTCAGCACGCAGCAGTCCCTTCTCCCTGCAACCATTGACATTGCCTTGATTCTGCGCGTGGGCGCCAGGTATCGAAATACGAGCGAGCGCCATCACACTGTCGTAAATAACAAGGATGGTACCAAATAACTACAGTAATGTACCAGGTATTATAATGTCCTATCCGAAGCATGGGTGCCGGGATGCCGGCACCCATGCGGAGCCCTTGTATATATATTATATTATTATATACCACTCAGTACCTAAATATAAGGAACGTTTGTATTACATATTCATATCCGAACTGCCCTTATACTTCTGTCCAGAGTGGTATATCATATTCATCAGCCGATGGATGGATCTCCTCAACCCCAATACCATTGGATATAATGCATATTTTATGATGACCTTTTTAGTGGTACACTTTTACGTAAACCTAACTATGACACTGATTCCAAGTGTTTTGTCCCCACACGCTCGTCTATTCATCGTCGTAGCGGTTAATTAACCACGGAGACAGCTACGGTTGATGTCGGGGGTTCGAATCTCCGCATGGAGATTTAGATTTTGATTATCTAATGACGCCAACTATGTCGAAAGCGCGTATTAATACGAGTATACTATTATATTACGGGGGAACATAGTAAATAGGACCAAATATTGTTAGTAAAAATAGGTAAATATATAGGTTTTTGTATGCACAGTAGGTCCTATTTACTATGCTCCCCAGTAATAGTAATAGCGTGGGTGGGTAGGCACGTAGGCACAATTCGACGCGGGTCAACAAGGGAAGAAAGTGCGGAAACCTTAACCTTCTCGCGATAAAAATGCAAGGCACGTATATACTGCTGCTGTAGTGGGGGTGGGGGGGGGAGAGGAGCCTACTACTACTGTATATATATAACACATTCAAGAAGTACACCGTATATATGTGACCTCCCTTGAGTTCCACAGATGTCAGATTTTGTTCCCCTCAAAATCCGTATTATACGTAGTTCGCGCGATGGAAGTATCCCACTCAGCTTGCAAACACGAGTTTCGATCAAATCCTCGATCTCACAGCTGTCGTTTTTTTTTTCTTTTTCTTTTTAATATATATGTGTGACCACAGATCTGAGTTACGACTATCATAGTAAATAAGAGGGAGGGAGAAAAGAACGGCGAAGATGATACATGTGATGGCGAGAGGTGATAGAACAAAAAAAAAATGAAGCGGGATTGCCGTCCTAAGAAAAGCGGCTAAAACCCATTCAGAACGGAAACAAACTTACCCCGCGCTAATTCCACGCTGGTTCCGAGTGGTTTGTCCCCAATATCGTGGGCCCGGTTTTTAAGGGGTTAATGCCAATAGCCTACCTGGTGAATGTTAAGAGACCTGCTTTCTCGTACGTATATATAAAGCCCATGGGATATATTTTGTATTTTCATTCCGAGCTTGGTTCAAGTTGAACACCCCAAATTTTGTCCGGCACGAATGAATGCCGGTTGCGGTACGTTTCTACTCTAATTTCACATTTTTGGTATCATACTGACCGCCATGAACAGCAGTGGAAGAGAATGACAAGAGCCAGTTTTTCAGTTGAGGTCCTAGGGCTGGCGCTAGCGGCGAAAAATGTGTCCCGACCGACCACGGGCCTTAAAAAAGGCCAGAAACAGTCAGAGGCGTTACCGTAGGAAAAATCTTTTTTTTTTCGCATTTTTTCTGGACGAGCCGATTCCAGGTTCTTCAAGGCATGTATGTCTGTAAAAACAAATCGCGCAAATACTCGAGTATTTGACTGCGTAGGGACCAGTATCAAAATCATTTTTTAACACCCAAAGCTGATCCTACACTGAAACTAAGTGATTACCAGGCAACCTCAGAATATGCTTGTTTCCGCACAAAAGCCCAATTTTTCACGCCGTTTTTCAGCGATAGGTTCTGAAAAATTGAGCACGTGTTCTTTGAGTTGGACTGAATAAGGCAGTTTTTTCCCCAATAAGGCGGTTATGTTGCTCTGCTCTGGCACACCGACGCCTTACTGGGAGACCCGTACTCTGCTGTACCTGGTAAATATAACGGGAAATTTAATAGATGTACTTCGTGTTGATGTTGGCTGTTGTAGTATACTTGAAGTACAGGGATTCACATGGCACCCGACGACTTACTTGGGGTTAGCGTTAGGCGTAGGATGCGTTAGCGGTTCTCTTGTGAATTGTTGTTGTTGTTGTTGTTGTTGGTGGTGGTGGTGGTGGTGTTTGTTGGTAGTGTTTGTTGGTGGTGGTGTTGATGTTGTTGTTGTTGTTGTTGTTGTTGCTGCTGCTGTTGTTGGTGTTGCTGTTCGTTGGTGTTGCTGTTGGTGCTGCTGTTTATTTTGCTGTTGTTGCTGGTGTTGTCGTCGCTGCGGTTATCTATTGTTGCTGTTGCCGTGCCCCTCGCCAACCAACGGCGAACTGATGCAAGCGCTGCTTCCCACGTGCGTGAAGCTTGCCGTGTCTTCTCCCCCCTCCCACTCATCACAGCAGTACTGAGAAAGTCGTGTCTACCAGTTTGTTTGTTTGCATTTTCACGTGTGTTTTTTTTAACCAACTGAGACGTGCAGATCGTGTCACAGGCACGAAAAGTGAGGCCCAAAATACGTATCCTCCACGCGAAGCATGTGGTTTCCCGCCGTCTAAACCGCACACAGAGCCGACCGGGTGATGTTGCACGACCTCCTTTCTCGCTTCGCCACTGCATCTATATGCCTGCGAACTCTGATTTTTACTTTCAGGCTAGCACTACCCCCCCCCCCCCCCCCCCCCTCCCGCTTGGTGCAAGTAATGCCTGCCTGGTCGGTGAAAACCCGACGTACTCCGTCCCGGCATTGTAGGGATTCGAGGGTTTATGTTCATTCGACTACGGCCATGCATGCCATGAGTAGCCCGCCTCCCTATCCCCCTCCCAACCCCCGCCAACCCCATCCCCAACCCCGACCCCCTCCCCGCCCCCACCGCCTCCCCGACAGAGGTATGCCCCGCTGGCGCTGCTGCACGCGCTTGAGGGGCAGGCGTTGAATACGGCGAGTGGTGCGAGCATGGCCGACAGCGAGGAGCGGACCATGTACAGCACGATTCAAGATCTGGCGAGAGAAGAGGTGCGTGTGGGCACAAGTAGTAGCGGGATATAGATCCGTCGGCCTGTCCGTCTATCCGCCCGTTCTTCCGTTGGTTGGTCGGTCGGTCGGTCGGTCGGGCGGTCCCATCCGTTGGTCGGTCGGTCGATTGGTCGGTCGGTAATCGGTTGGTGGGTAGGTTGGTCGGTCGGTAGGTCGGTCGATAGGTCGGTTAATCGGTCGGTCGGTCTCGAGCGATCGCCCCCCGATGGCAAGTACCGCTATATATATGACTACGTACGTACTGGTAGCGATGATCTATTCCAAGGCGCGAGAAAGCCGCCATGTGGGGGCGAGGGGCGGCGGTGGGAGTTGGTGGGGATTTCTGTATGGAAAGGGAGGAAGGGAGGGACGGCGGGCGGGCGGGCGGGCGGGAATAAAAATAGCGCAAGGGCCAGGAATGGAAGCAACGCACGGATGCTGTACACCCCGTCACCGCGGAGATAAGCTCCGTTGCTTGGACTGAGCTCGAGTACAATCGCGAACAACCCCCCCCCCCGCCAGAGTGGACATTGAATACATGGTATATACTAAATAAAACACTCAACACCCGCGCATGCATGCATGCACTCATGGACGCAAGAACGGAAGCCAACCGCGGCGCGCCCCACGTGTGATTCATTTTTTTGTTTTTTGCGGCTTGCCCTGCAGGTAAATTGCTTGAGCCTGAAGCAGCTCTACGTGCTGGGCAAGGACCCAGAGCCGGCACATCGCCTGGCCAATGCTCAGTTCCTCCACAAGGAGCTGCCGGTGCGGCTGAGCCAAAGAGCAGTGGAGCTCATGAACCTGCCGCATGGCCTCTCCGACATCCCTGGCGTCCAGCAGGTGCTTACGGCAGGGCTTAGGACTTAGGAGCCCACTACAGTACGTCTTTCCTCTTTTTTTTTTTGCGCAGGCCTTGGTTTTTGTACTGGTTGGTGTTCTGTTTTTTTTATACCCCGCGTAGGGTCGGCCCGTACGCGAACTAAACGCTAGTACCGAGCCGTCGAGGTTTGATGACATGGTGCGACTGCTTGTGCCCTTCTGCTGAAATATCATCCTCTATACTCCCTCTCCTAGCCTACCCTCCTCCCTTCGCCGGCCACTCTCCACAATCCCTCCCGCCCTCCCTCCCTCCGTCCCTCCCTCCCTCCGTCCATCCCTCCCTCCCTGCCTCCCTCCCTCCCTCATTTCCCCCCTCTCCCTCCATTCCTTCCTCCCCCGTCGCCCCCTGTTACGGCTCCGCCTCGCAAGGTATATAACTGCTACGCTCGCTACGCGTGGGAGCTGTTTTGCGCCCCGCTTCCGTCCACGCCTCGCGAGGAGTACGAGTACTCCTGCCTCCTGTCCAGCGTTTTGGTCGACGGGCAGAGCATTCCCAGGTGAATGCGAATAGTTGAAAACTGCGACGAGAAGAATATCGATTGGGGTGTGCTGGTGATTATTCGTGATCGAAAGCCCCGACCCAACCCAACCCAACCTCCAACTCCAACTCAACTAAGAAAGATAAAACTGAAACTGATTCTGACTCTGAAACAGAAACAGAACGAAACTGAAACATATAGCAGGAACTGAAAATAAACAGCGACACCGAAACCGAAATTGAATTCGAAACCGAAACCAAAATCGAACCAAAACCTTAACCCACCCGGAAACGACACCGAAGCTGAACCGCAACGTCAACCCAGTCGAAACCGACACCGAAACCGAAGCCCAAACTGAACTTGAAACGGATACTCACCGCAGCCTCAACCTCAACCGACCCGACCAAAACCGAAACTGAAACTGAAGCTGAGCCGCAACCTCATCCTCAACCCAGCCGGAGCCGAAACCGAACCAAACCGCAACCTCAACCCCAACCCAAGCCGAAACCGAAACCGAACTGAACCGCAACCTTAACCTCAACCCCAGCCGAAACCGAAACCAAACTGAACCGCAACCTCAACCTCAACCCAAGCCGAAACCGAAACCAAACTGAACCGCAACCTCAACCTCAACCCAAGCCGAAACCGAAACCAAACTGAACCGCAACCTCAACCTCAATCCAAGCCGAAACCGAAACCGAAACCGAAACTGAACCGCAACCCCTAAACCACACCTCACCCCTGCAGGGCGCTGTCCATTGGGCTTCAAGATTTCCACAACCGCCTCCCCGTCGAAGACGACGGGAGGGGCGGTTTCGGCGCCTGCGACGCGGAGCGGCGGCGGTCGGAGATGGACCCTTCGGTCCGAACCGATGTCCAGGAGGCCATCTCGCGGTTCTACACGGGCCGGATAGGAGTGCGCTTCTTGATAGAACACCACATCTCCACTCTGCCGCCGGTGCGTTGGGCGGGGTGGGGTGGGGTGGGGCTGGGTGGTAGTGTGCCGTGGGGGCGGGACCTGTGTGTGTGCGCGCGTGGCTCGACTTCGGTGATTTCTTGCTTTTTCACAAATGGGGGGTGTGTGGGGCAGGCTGCTTGCTTGTCATAAGGGGGAGGGGTTGTCTCTTGCCGGGGAAGGGGTTGTTGTTTTTTTCTTTTTGTTGTTGGTTTTTTGTTGACGTTGCTCTTTGCTACAGTGGTGTACCCATTTTAAGACCATCCGGTTTAAGGCCACAGTGTTAATAGAGATAGGACCAGCTAAGTCGGTTTGCCACGGGGAAAAAATCTACTTGGAATTAGTATAGTGAGTAGGAAAATATGAGACCATAGTAGAGATAAGACCACGTTTTGGGCCTTGTCACGGGGTGGTCTTTAAATGGGTACACCACCACCACTACTGTATTGTTTTCTTCTGGCTTCGCTATTGGCCGGCGACCAACTTTCATGCCCCCCACCCCCCCCTTCTGCATGCCACCTCGCGCCCAAACCCCGACCATTTTGTCTTTTTTTTTTCGTGTGTGTGCGCGCGGTGACGGTGCGTTTTCGCAAGCGCCGCACGTTATCATATGCCTGGTATCATATCGAAAGTATCACACCAAGCTTAAGCTTGCAAATATTATTTTTTTCAGATTTTGTTTTCGATATCACCATTGATCTCACAGCCTGTTTTTCTTTTCCAATATACCCATCCTATCATGTGTTCTTTCGTCGACGCCACAGGTAAGTCACCGGCCGGGGTGGTCGGGCATCATTCAGTCGGCCGTGTCGCCGTCGCTGGAGGCTAGGCATTCAGCCGCAGCCGTACGGTCCTTGTGCACGAGACATCTAGGGGCGGCGCCGGAGATCCGCATCTTCGGGAAGGACGACGCCACCTTCACGTACATCCCTAGGTGAGAGGATGGGGGGGGGTTCCTACGATATGTGCCGTCGGCGTTTTTTTCACGGGTGGATGAAAAGGGGGGTCGGGGGCCGCTTGGCCTTTATATTTCCGCCCATAGTGGTATTACGTTTATGTATATATATATACGGAGCGACGCTTTTTTGGGCCCTTTTTTTATGGTGGGAGTGTACAAGAGTTTTCCTTCAACAGATCGGAGCTCGGCACACGCCCTCCGCCCTTGTACGTAGTGTGGGTAGAGCCCCGTCCGTATAGAGCGTCAAGTGCAGGCAGGCAGGTGTTCGTGTATCTTAGGACGGCCTTTGCAATGCGAAAACCTCCACAAATTATTGGTCCTTGACTCCTAGTATACTCCCCCCTCCCCGCGCGCTCCCCGCCCGCCCACCCGCGCCCCTGCCCCTCCCTCCGCCCCCCCACCGCCCGCCGTCTATGCCTCGTGTGTATTATACCTCCTGATCAACGTGTTTTACGGCATCTGCTTTGTGGACAAAGCCACCTAGAGGTAATGCTGTCGGAGCAGCTGAAGAACGCCTGCCGAGCCGTGGTGGAACGCCATCATCCGGCCTACTCGTGAGTTTTATTCGGATTTCCTGTGTCTTTCGTTGTCGTACTCTTGTTACCATACCGTTGTCCGAGCGGGAGGCGGAAACAAAACAGCAGGGCTTCTCTCGCTTTTTTGACGAGGCAATTTACGTACGTTACCACTTCTTCGTTTCGTTTTTTCGTTTTTTTTCCCGTTTTTTTTCTTGTCTCTTGTTGCTCCTGCTGGCTGTCATCCGTGCCCTTTATACGAGCTCCCACACCTTGCCACAGGCTTTATCTGCACGCTGTTTTACCCCTTTTTTAACGGCCAGTTTTTTTTTTCGTTTTTTTCGGGGGGGTTTTTTCCCGTTTTTTTTTTTGTCTCTTGTTGCTTCTGCTGGCTGTCGTTCGTCCCCTTTACACCTCCCAGACTTTTGTCACAAGCTTTACCTGCTCGCTGTTTTCCGTTTTTTTAACGGGCCCCTTGTAAGGTACCCTATTAAAAGCGCGTTCGGGATTGAAGGTCCCTTATGTATCGACGTCCTTAAACAGAGTTGCTGCCGGTCCCTTGTACACATCGTAGTCAATCACTCGGAAAAAACGGCTGCGCATGAATTTGAGGCCCCTTCTATATGTGGGGTCTCTAGGAAAGGGGCTGCGTACGTACTTACTTCGCCATGCACCTGCACCATCGCGTGCGTCTATATGACGTGGTGTCGTGGTCCGTGCGAGCCGCAGTGGTAGCCGGTCGCCCTCCGCGCCAGGCGGCTAGTATTGCTAAGCAAAACGAATCAGTACAAGCAGTACAAGGGCTGTATGTATGGTTGAAATGTACCACTCAGGCCGAGAATGTTGAATATGGTGCCCGTTTCGTGTTGGCATCAGACTACAAATTGGTCAGAGTGGTATTTTGGCTTTATTCCCTAATAACCCTCAACTAAAACCCTGCTGCTTGTGCTCGCGCTTCCGCTGCTGCTTGTGCTGCTGCTGCTGCTTCTTCTGCTGCTGCTTATGCTCGTGCTTCTGCTTGTGCTCGTGCTTCTGCTCCTGCTTCTGCTCCTGTTTCTGCTCCTACTTCTTCTGCTCCTGCTTTTCTGCTTCTGCTCCTGCTTCTGCTGGCTGCGGGCAACGTTTGATCCTCATGCAGATCGATGACTGCCCTCGCCGGTCCAATGGCCACCTGGGGAGAGAAGGAGTGCTCGAGCGTGATGAAGCAGGCGCTCGCCGCGCAGGGGTGGCCAGACGGCGGCCCGCGAATGCCCCCCATCAAGGTAAATAAAGCCAATGCCGCGCTCGTGGGAGATAAAACGGAGGAGGAGGAGGAGGAGGAGGAGGAGGGTGGGAAGAGAAAGGGCAAAGGTTTAGATGCTTGTTATTTGCATTGTAGGGGTGGGTATATAGTACCTAAGTTTTGCGGGGCTCCCGACTTGAACGTAGGACAGAAGCTCCGTACCATTATTTCGGGGGGTCATAGTAAACACTAGTAAATAGGACCAAATAATATTGTGAGTAAAAATAGTTAAGTATATGGGTTTTTGTGTATACCGTAGGTTCTATTTACTAGTGTTTACTACATTAGCCCACCCCGTAATAGTAAGTCACCCGAAACTGACTTTTGAGAAAATATGTATGTAGGCTTACCCCGAGGAAAATTCCCATGGCCTAGGTTGGTGCTGACGAAAAATGGTGTGCAACAATAAGCCGCATGCCTTATGGGGTAATTAATTCCTCGGTCGTGGAGTAGTACACTATTACGGAGAGGGGGGGGGGGGTTT
>MEHQ01003738.1:177424-252399 GCA_008828725.1 Saccharina japonica
ATGTACTGTATGATCTGTATAATCTGTATGATCTGTATGATCTGTATAATCTGTATGATCTGTACTGTATAATCTGTATGATCTGTATGATCTGTATAATCTGTATGATCTGTATGATCTGTATGATCTGTATGATCTGTATAATCTGTATGATCTGTACTGTATGATCTGTATAATCTGTATGATCTGTATGATCTGTATAATCTGTATGATCTGTACTGTATAATCTGTATGATCTGTATGATCTGTATAATCTGTATGATCTGTATGATCTGTATGATCTAGCACATGCTCCCCGGGTTGAATCTGTACTACACAACCTGTCACAGCGGCAGGTGAGGAACTACAGTAGATGATCTGTAGATAGATAGATCATGATCTATCTGTCCGAGGTGTGTACATTTCGCTCTTGGAGATGTCTCGTATGGGAGATGGGGAATGCGGGGATGTCATCCTCTGGCCCCGCTACCACCACCCTCTCTAACCTCCCTCCATTTGGTGTGGCCTCTCGGCTGTGTGTTGCCGCCGCTGCTGCTGCTGCTGTTTGCTGCTGCCTAACGTGTTTTTTATTTTATTTTGTGGGCTCGTGCAGGAAACGCGGAGCAATCGGCAGAAGGCCGGCGGCGCGGTCTCAGCTTCTGGCCAGGGCAAGGTGGCAGGTGGGGAACACCACGGGCGTCGGGAATGGCCAATGGTGTTGGCGGGGTAGAGGGTGTACTCGATATTCATGCATGGCCGTATATAGTCGTATGACGGGGGCGGCGACGAACCTATTGACATTGGTGTTCCGGTTCGACGAACTTGAGGTTGTACGGTCGCTTTCCATAGACAACAGTATATGTAAGAGGGGGAGAGGAGTGGTTCAGGTGTATATGTAAGAGAGAGAGAGGAGTGGTTCAGGTACATGGTTGGACAGGGGTAAATGGGTTGATGGTATTCCGTCGGTCGATTGCCACGAGGTGGTGATGTCGATATGCTGGTGAACGCTAGTGCTGGAGCTGGTGTTAGTGTTGCTTCGGGCAGGTGTTCGGTTGGCTGTCTTAATCTTGCTTGTCGCTGTCCTATGCGTCAGTTGTGATGTTCGTCGGTTGTCGTGCCAATTTGTACAGGCAGGGATTAAGCAGCTTTCGGAAGCTCCCTGTTGGGACAGTAAGGGTAAGGAGGGTCTGTCCCCGGCTTGGGACACGCACGCCTTTTACAAGCTGCATAAACCCAGAAACTGGCACTAAAAAAACAAGCAGTACCTGTGCCGCTCAAGGGGTTAGTTGTCGCCTTCGTCGGTTTTTGTTACATTCGTCGGTAGTCATGTTCCTCGGTGTAGGTTCTGGCTCCCATCGGCTTTGCCTTTTTCGTCGTTTTCTGTTTTCTTGAGTTGGTATTTACAGTTTTCCTTGGTGGCAGGCTGCCTGGTGATGATAGGTCCGGTCGACGGCTCTTGCCCTGTCGAGTGTTTTGTTTTTGGGGTCGACGGCCTCGTCTCGCCGATCATCCGTGCCGTGCAATATTACAATTGCAATATTAGTTAGGCGAGTCGTCCGGTGCATGATACGTTGCTAGGCCCAGCGGTGGTACAGTATGATGCGAACGCCCCCCCCCCCCCCCCCCTCCTCCCCCCCTCCCCCACGCCTCCGCGCGCCTGCCAGGCTGTCTTGCCCATACCATGAACCAACGTATATATAAGTAGTTCGCCATCGCGTGGCGCAAAACGTCCTCACATTCCATGTTTTTTTCCTTCTTTTGTGCTCGCTTTGCTGTGTTTTTTGTGTCCAATCTCGCGTGGCCTCGCTCTTTTGTCCTGTTTGTTTTTGCAGCGGAACATCCCCTGCCCCCCCTCGCTGGGTTCGGTCTGGGCCTCCCCTTAAGCCGGGTGTACGCCAGGTACTTCGGCGGGGACGTTCTGCTCAAGAGCATGGAGGGCTTCGGCATGGACAGGTACCTTTTTTTGCCCCCTCTATTTGTTTTTTTCGTTTCTCTCGTATACGACAACCCTCACCCCAATAAATCGATTTTTGGAGGCAAATGAAAGTGCTCGTACGTATTATACCCGATAAACAATCCCATGGTCTCAAGTATAAAAATGAGGAATTATGGGTCAAGGAGCCAGCCAGCGCCCGTCATTCAGAAGATGTTTGAGCCAAAAAAAGGTACAGTACCTCCATCTCTATCGTAGCTCGCGTCCTCTGTACGAACGTTTCAGGTACAGTACCTCCATCTCTATCGTAGCTCGCGTCCTCTGTACGAACGTTTCAGCCAAAAAAAGGTACAGTACCTCCATCTCTATCGTAGCTCGCGTCCTCTGTACGAACGTTTCAGCCAAAAAACGGTACAGCAGTACCTCTAAAGTAGCTCGCGTCCTCTGTACGTAGTCCCGAGAGGGGGGTTATAAAACGTGATGGCGATGCGTCTCTTTGGCTCCCACGCCTCGACGTCGACGTCGCCGGCGTACGAATCGCGCCACCGGCAACGTGCCGTCCATGCGGTCACACGCCGCCGATCAGAAATACATGTAAGCGCTTGCTCTGGAACGACCGACCGGCTTGGAGGCGACCAGCACTCTCTTTTTCGTTTTTTTTTTTTTTTGCCTTACTGCTGTAGGTCGTCGCGGTTGTACCGTGTGCATCGAGTGAGAACATCAAATATTGTTGGCGTCACTCGAGCGCCTGAACCCTTACTCGCAGTAGTGCTGCACTGCACATCACCATCTATTTCACTCTAATTCCAAGTAAATTTGTGCTGCACTGCACATCACCATCTGTTTGACTCTAATTCCAAGTAAATTTGTCCTCAAAACGGGACTACAGCCGTAAACGGGATACAAATATTTTCGCTTGAAATTACAAAAGGCTATCTGAACCGTACACGACGAAAATAATTATATTGACACCCTCTCCCACCCCTCCCTCCCTCCCTCCCTCCTCCCCCCCCCCCCCCCCCCTCCTGCTACACGCCGCAGCTACTTGCACCTGAACAGGCTGGGCCACAACTGTGAGGAGCTTCCGCCGCTAGCGCGCCACAAGTGCGTGTAGGCATATTTCATCGCGAGGCACTGGGGACGTGTACGAGTAGGCGTATTCATGGCGAGGCACTGAGGGCGTGCATGAGTCATTATCACGAGGCACTGGGGGGTTTCGACGGTGGAGAGTGGCGCTTTTCTGGCGGGTGGCGAACGCATCACCGGTCGATCTTCCAAAACATGGAGGCGGCGTGTGCAGAATATACGTATTATACGTGAATAACGGATTTGTATTGGAGGCGATGGGATATATCTGGGGGGGGGGGGGGGGTACTCATTGTTGCTGCCTTAGTCATTTGACCATTACACGCATCCCTTTCGAGACGGAGGGGGGGGGGGGTTGTGTGGTGTGACACGAGGAACGAATGAGACTTGTTTTTTGACGAAACGAAGTGAAATCGGCTTTCAATGTCAAAAACTAAGGTCAAGGGAGACCGTGTCCCCGAGATAAGAAGGAGGTGTTTGGTGGAGATGTGGATGGGGAGGGCAGGGGGGTGTTGGTGGCGGGGGTGGGGGGGGGGGGGGGGGCTCATGTATTGCTGCTGTGGATTTGTATCGGTGTTATACGTGATGATATTAGATTATATATATGATATACGGTAGAGTTTTTTTTGTTTTTTGTTGTGTACGTAAGAATGTAGTTTATAATAAAAAAAGCGAAAAGCGTATTGTTGTGTTGGTTTTTGCCACCGACACGTGCTTGGGGGGGAGGGGGGGGGGCGTACTCATTTGTTGCTTGCCTTAGTCATTTGACCATTGACCACGCATCCCTTTCGAGACGGAGCGGGGGGGGGCAAAAAACACGCGCGCGCGCTCGCGCAAGTAAGTGTTGTTCGTCAGACGTGGGCTTTGAGGCCTACGGTAAATCCCGGTGGGTGGGTGGGTGGGTGGGTGGGTCCGAAAGGAGCCTGATTGATCGTGTGAGGTCTCAGGGCACGCGGCACCAAGGGTAGTTTGATGTCACTCGTAGTGTTTTGCGCGTCGAGCAAAGTCACGGAGCCGCCCCCCCCCCCCACCCGAGCCTTCACGCTTGCGCTCTTCTTGTGGTAGGAGGTAGGTTTTGTTGTTTTTCTAGAGGCGTTCCGTTCCCCTGCGGGCCAATGTTGTGCAAGCGCCAGTTCGGCCATTTCCGAGAGGGTTGGTGTTGCGCCTCTATGATATATTTACCGCTTTCCCCCCCTAAGTTACTATTCGTATTCGTATTCGTTTCATTTTTTTTCTCCTTCTTTTTTCTTTTTTTCCGATTGTTGCATGTCCACGTTGTGCCTTTTTGTTGTTGTGGAGAGCAATGGTTTTGTTCGTGTAGGCTCCATAATGTTTGACGTCCAGCGGGAGCACACATCATTTCAATGGGTTGCGAGCGCACAAACTCTGCGCTGCTGGTGGCATATGGGGCGGTTGCGACTCTAAAACGGTAAGTGCGCCTGATGCCGAAATCGGAGACGCTGCATTGGTGTCGAGGGCGTGGGGCGTGGGGCGTGGGGCGTGCGCGGCTCTACGAATCCGCTTTGATCTGCTCTCTCGTTAAACGCGGGGGCGGGGCACGCTGTGCCGTTTAGCTCAAACCAGGCGCGGGAGCGTGGTGCATAGAATTGTGAGCACCCCATCGACAGCGAGTTGCCGTACACCCCGGCCTGGTGCGACCGACGGTACGTGTGTCTGCGTTGTTTTTTGTAGAGGGGGGTGGCTAAATAAACCTTCTGGCATCTCTGTTCTTCTCCGTTGTTTTTGTCCCCTTTTGGATCGTGGCCTTTTGGATGCTGATTGGTCACGTGAGAGGGTGCTGTAGGAGGTATGGCGGCGGGTGTTCCTGCAGCCTACTCCTCCTCCGAGACGTTGGCCTTTATTGCGGTGGGTGGGGTAGGCATTATTGCGGCGCTGGAAGCCGTGCTTTGCGAAACCTCGCGCTAGGCGCGAGACAGGAGTGACCGTAGGTCACGCTTTGTCGGTACGAGCGTTCTTTTTGTCATAAGGGGTGGCCTGCGTGCCGCTAAACCGTGCGTGCGCACCTGGTTCGGGGAGAGCTTCTTGACGTACGCTCTTCGACCGGTGCGGTTTTACAGCAGCAGCCGGGTGCGCCGTTTGATGGTAGAAAGTGTGCTTCGGAGTGCGAGGTGTTAGCCACCGAGCACCTGGGATGGAGGGAGGCCTGTACGTGACCCGTCGCTGAGGCACACTGCAAGATGTGTTTTTGTCGAGCTGCTGTCGTAGCTGTAGAAGCCCTCGTTTCGTGTGACCTGTGCTTGTTTTGCGTGGGTTTTGACGAGGGAAGCTCATGTTGTAGCGGGCTCACGGGGGGGGGGAGGGTGTGGCGAAACGTACGTGCTGTTTGTTGTGGTTGCTATATAGAAGGCTGTATTGAGGTTGCTGAGGTCTCTGCTGTCGTCGCTGACGCAGACTGATCGGCCTCCGGTGAACGCTTGCAGTAACATATGTCAACTCGCTCGAGGAGAGCCGCAGAACAGTATTCGTTAGATGTACCACAGGTACTTGGCGGCAACAACCAGAAGCGATGCGAGTACAGCAGTAAGTCTGCTGCTGATAACGAGCACAGTAGTAGTAGCAGTAGTAGTAGTAGTAGTAGCCTACTGACGATTCCTTTGCGTGGGTGTTGTGTCAGGGCGTGAGGTCTGGCCGTGCGAGGTTGTTCTATGCAAGTGTGCGCGATAGAATAGTGAACTCTATCATAGATGGTGGGCATCAAACTATATATCAGCTTTTTTGGCGACGGGGGGTGGGAAAAGATAAGATCGCTTTGGCGTTACGGCTGATGCCACCATTTTTTTCTGTAGGCATTATGTACCGAAAAATAGGTGCTGCTGCTGCCCTCATGGGTGGTCGCACCAGAGGACTAGTAAAATCATGATGGCCTCGTTGTGGGACCTGCAACACTATCATCCGGGCGGGTTTGAGCGTGCCCTTAGGGATGATTTGATGCTGAGTCGTCGCGTTTTCGCAGACCCGAGGTCGGTTGCTTATGTTGTTTTATGTCTCGGCACACCACAACCCAGGCAGACGTTGGTCTCTTCATGTCTAGGGTGGCGTAGTTTGGGCGACCATTGCGCGCGGTGAATATCGCGCGTTTACGGTGCATACATACATGCATGCGGAATAATTAGACGTGACTTGTCACAAAGAAGGTACTCACACGCGATCGGGAGAGATGGGGCTGCGATGCAGATGGGCGTAAGAAACATAATATGTGGTGACACTTTCACAAGATTTTCGTCTCCGAGCTCTCGGCCGACAACGTTCCAACAATTCGATGCGTGCTACGTACGACAGAAAGGTACTCGTAGCACTTTTTTTGGCTCGAATTAATGTCTGAACGATCGCGCTTCTTAACCCAAAATCATCGAATTTTACCCAAAATCGGCAGATTTCACCCCAAAATCGGCGGATTTCACCCCAAAATCGGCGGGTTTTACCCCAAAATCGGCGGATTTCACCCCAGAATCGGCGGATTTTAATTCTTGTGTTGCAAAAATATTGTTCGTTGTTTACTCAGGCCATGGGTTTGTTCATCGGTTATGTATGATATATACTCGTACTACGTTTATTTTCCTCCAAAACAGTTTTTTTTTTTGGGGGGGGTGAGGCATAAAGCTCCTCAAGTGGCCACCCTTATAAGGCAAAAAGCATGGTGCAGCTCTCTACCGTACCATGCATAATCTACAGATAGATCAGATACAGATACAGATACGTATCATCTACTAGATCGGGAGAGATGGGGCTGCAATGCAAATGGGGGCGTTATTCACATGGTGGTGTTCACAATATTATGTTCTTCTCCGCGAGCTCGGCCGACAACGTTCCAACTATTCCGCACGCTGGACAGAGCAAGATCTATCTACAGACAGATCAGATAGACCAACTAGATCAACTAGATCCTAACCCAGGGTGTACGAAATGTTTAGCTTTTGGTGGCAGTAGTGCCTCAGCGACGAAGGGGGGGCGAGGCAGCGGAGGCGAAGGGCTGCTTCGAAGACAGCGGGAAGCTTAAAAAAATCCGGGGGGGGGGGGGGGAGGGGGGGGGGGGGGGGGGGGGGGGGGATCAAGCAGCGCGTGCGACGATAAAGAAAGGAAGGTAACACTTTTTGGCTGAAGTTGACGTTTTCGAAACGGTCGGGCTCCATTACCTTAACCCAAAACCGTCGGACTTTCCGTCTTCTTGGTGTTATGTTGCAATATCCCTAAGAAGAGTAGACTCAGGTCATGATATGACATGGGGTTGGCTGTTCATCGGGTACGTGGCACTTTCAATTTCCTCCAAACTACTATATATTTTCGGTGACTTACTATTAGTATGGAGCTCCTCAAGTGACCCACCCTAAAACAAAACATGAGGCACGCCTCTAAGGACGTAGCTAGCGTCCAACTCGCCAGCTGATGACCGCGGTGCGCCATCAGTACAACACCGACCCCACAAAGGCCTACCACAAACAAACGTTGAAAACAAAAAAATGTTTTTTTCTGTTTTCCAACTACCGTACGACGAGTAGTAGCCCCCCCCTCCGGCGTGGAATATAACACTCCCCCCCTCCGACTCATTTTTTGGGGGTCAACAAATGTTCGACAAAAATACTACCAGGGTACATATTCATACTCGTATCATCATACTACCCGGTATTTTTCTTACAGCCTCTTCGTCGACAGGTCGGCCCCTGTACGACAACATGCATACATATCAATCCACACTTATTACTTGGCAATTTACAATGGACTCGTCACATGCCCAGGGGACAAGGCCATCAGCGTCTCCTTTTATATGCAGCCACGGGCGGCACACTCATCGCACAGCAGTAGTAGTAGCCCGATCACAATGAGCCAATCAGCTCTGCCCCTAGACTGTGCGTGAAATGCCGAAGATTCTCCAAACAGCGACGCGTCTCCCATGCCATGGCTATTATTGCCGCTTGCCGCTGTACGCTGTACGCACATACATACGTACATTACTTTTTTTTCATATATATATAAAAAAACGAAAAACAATGCATGCATTCAAACGTGGCAAGTACGTATGATACGTCGATCTGACAGGGCGAAGATAACCCGATGAAGGACGAGGAGTCGTTAGGAGGGGTGACCTCGTGTGGCCACATACATCATCTTGGCTGGAGGGCAGGCAGACAGGGAGATAGGCGAGGTACGAGGTAGTTGGGTGGGGTGGGGGGTGATCGCGCAATCTATTGTGCGAAGGAAGCGCGGGACTGTCAGGATTGGATGCACCGAAAATAATTCAAATTCAAATACTCAATTCCTATTGGCCATCGTCCGGTCCTTTCGGCCCTCGGGGCTACTTGCCGGGCTCTGAGAGGTGCAATCTCACAGCGCATCTCGGACAGGGGAAGCAAACGCACGAGCTAAAAGAGGCCCCTCGCAGCAACCACAGCCAGTACCCGCACTCCAATATTACTGCGTGCACGGCGTACCGTACACCGTATCATACTTGTACATGTTTTTTGTGTTCCTGATTGATACCAGGTGTGATATACTATGAGATATCATACGGAAAACCCCCAAAAAAGAACTCACAGAGCACAGCAGCAGCGAGTTCCGTCGTACCGGTGCACAGACAGGTATATGAACGACAGCTGCGACGCAGACACAGTTGCCGATGGCAAGAGCCACGTCAGATCGTCTACAGCGCCAAAGTTTGCCGCCATCAGGTAGGTCTATCGGTCAGAACAGCAAACAAGTAAGTGTTGTCGCTCGCAAAAATCTGCTTCCTTTCTTCTGTAAAAAAAATAGGGCGAAACCATGATTGGCCTGGAACTTTGCCGTTCTGGTTGGCACATCTCGGTTGATCATCACAACAGCAAGCAGTCCTCCCGTGCTCTTCGGCTTATATTTATTTCTCCGCACATGCAGCACCACCACATCAACAAACCACCACCACCACACCACCACACCTACAGGTCGCCGCCTCGCACTCTCCCGTCCCTCCCCATGTTACCCAACCCCTGCAGATTTGTGGCGGCACGAGCCATACCCCCACAGCGCTTCCTCTTTCCCTCGCTCCTGCTGTTTCCACCTGACAGTGAGTACTACAGCAGTATGCAACTGTCAGTGGGCATGCACGCATGCCACGCACTACATACGAGTACAACATAAAGACGAAGCAGCATGAGGGGACTCCTGGTTGAAGGTTTCCCCCTTGTTTGGCTTTTGGAGAGCTGGCTGTTGTCGTCCCCCGTCCCGGCGATGGGTGTGAGGCATGCCTGGCTAGGGCTACGCATCAGATGGCGCTGGCCTCGCCACCCCGTCGTCGTGATTATGCTGAAGGTAAGAGCCTAGCTACAGTAGGCAGTGCGTGTATATGTGCAACGACCTGCATTCCCCACGAGTACTCGCAGCTCACCTGTTCTTTTGTTCTGTCTGGGCCGCATGTACTTGTAGAACCATATCATCTCCACTGGATCATATCTTCTCGGCAGCAGCTTTGAAAAAGCTCCACATATGTTCCCTCTCTACCAGTCTCTACTGTAAAGTAAAGGATTTATGAAGGCCTCGCCGTTTCACGGGATAGCCTCTATAATCGTGAGGGTGCACTGGTCCATTGGTTTTATGGGCTACCCAACCAAGGCTGACCAAGGCGATACGTATCACGGGTTAGGAAGGACATCATGGAGTGTGCGGTAAAGGAAACGTGAAATAACGTCGTACTTCGTATGAATTTGAGAAACAATCCACCCGAATACCTTCTTCGCAGTACGAGTACGCACTTTATGTCGCGATTTGTTAGGTATGTTTCTTGTAAAAAGTAGAAGTGCGGGAAAGCGTCAGTATACCGTAGCGGGAGGCAGGATATCGTACCTGGTACACCCGATCAAAGTGCGTCATTGCAATGTAGCGAGCCATGCATGTCATATATCATGTGTCTGAAGCGCGCTTTTGCTGTTGTTGTCGCTGTTCACATGCTCGGTCCTCGTCCCCACCAAGCCTGTCCCCACTACTATTAAGAACTGCTGTATGTGCCGAAAACATACCTGCCTCTTTTTGTCAACAGTGCTGCACTCTTATACCATGTGTTGCGCAAAGTGCTGTAGGTACTGTCTGTAGGTTTTACGTTTTCTCGAACATCTTGGTTCAGTCTCCACCCTGCTATGCTCGCTCCCGGTATGCCCGTGTATGCATGCCGGCCGAAGAAGCCCCGACAACCCAAACCAGAACAAACATCCACCCCCGGCCGTTCTAAATAGTGCGCATTCTGCATATATATTTTCTTGCCCTTTTTTTTGTTTGCTCGTTTTCTTTGATGTTTTCTTGTTCCTGTGTATCTTCCCGTTTCGATTTCGATTTCGTCATCGATTTTTTTTTATCTTTGTCTCATCCTGTCTTTTTCTCTTGGGTGTTACACTACGTATCTGCTCGGTTTCTGTTGCGACTCGTGCGGTGTATCATACATACGACGTATCCGATGCGTACGTATGCTGATCTCACTTTTTATTTTCGTCTGAGGTATTTTTATACGAGTATACATAAGTATACGATTTGTTGCAATTCTTACGAGGTACAACAGTACACAAGGTACTGTAGTGTAGGACACCCAACAAGAAACAGGAAATCTGGTCCAGGCTGGATTTCTTGTTTGAGAGAGGGTGACTTCTACACTAATTTCAAGATAACGACTCTCAAATTTCTTGGTCTCCTCTAGACTTCAGCCTGGCTTTCCTATTGGCCTGTTTCTTATTTTTAACAGGTGTCCTGTACTGCTGTACGTGTGCGTATTATACAGTAGATGTTTCCGTTTTCATTTTTTTCTTCCTCGAGTCTTATTTGAGAGAGGGTGATTTCTGAAATAATTTCAAGATACGACGTAGCAACTCTCAACTTTTTTAGTCTCTTCTAAACTTCAGCCTGGCTTTCCTATTGGCCTGTTTCTTATTAGGTGTCCTGTACTGCTGTACGTGTGCGTTTTATCGATGTTTCCGTTTTCATTTGTTTCTTCCTCAAGTATTATTTGAGAGAGTGATTTCTACACGATAACAACTCTCAAATTTTTCGTTCTCCTCTAAATTTCAGCCTGGCTTTCCTGTCAGCCCCTTTCTTATTATATAGGTGTCCTGTACTGCTGTACGTGTGCGTGTGCGTATTGTAGATATTTCCGTTTTCATGTTTTTCCCATTCAGAACTGAAAAAGTTATCCCACACTAATTCCAAGTAGCGTGCCCCCAAATACGTGGGACCAGTTCTTAACCCTTACAGGACTGGAGTCCCGTTTTGGGGACAATTTACTAAGAATTTGAGTGGTTTGTCCCGAAAACGGGACTGCAGTCCTAAAAGGGTTAAGGTACTATTAATAGTAACATCCTACTCCAGAGTTGTTGGGGCCTGTCCTGTGTGACCACGGACTGACTGCATTGTGGCGATGGGTTTATAGAGATAACGGCTACAACAGCAGACAGTGCACTCCCCCGCAACACCTCTGACTGCTGTATATTGTTCCCACACATTGTTCTCTCCCTTTTACTAAATTAATCAAGTAATGTTATCTTATCATGATTCATTAATACGATCTTACCTTATATCCGTTACTATCCTTGATATGCCTTATACCGAAATATCGAACATTCGGCTAGCTATATATATATATGCCATGCATATTGACCTCTTTTGCTGGTTTTGCGAAAAGTTAACGCACAACCCTTCTCCACCACCACACGAACCCATCTCAGGGAATAGGAGAAAATCGCCTGGACCTTGGCGCTCTACCGCAGTAAGGGACACCAAGAACAGCGATGCATGCGGCCACGTATCGGGTGGAGGCGAGCCCGAGTGAGTCGGGAGGCAAGGGTCACTACGAGAGGCACGCATGCTCTATTGGGGGGTCGGGGTCACTATGAGAGGCGCGCATACTCTATTGGGGGGTGCTGGTGCTGGTGCTGGTGCACCGCCGCCGCCGCCTCCAGCTAATATTGATGCTCAAAACCAAACGCAACGGTTGGTTGTCCAGCTTCCACTGTCTTCGAAGCAGCCCTTCGCGTCCGCTCCTTCGCCCCCCTCCCTCGTCGAGCTCACCACCAGTAGCAATCTGCTGGCGTTGCGTTCAACGAGGGCGGGGGCGGAGGGGCGGAGTCGAGCGGCTGATTCGAAGACAGTGGAAGCTGGACAAACCGATCGTTCGGTAAAGCCGCCTTAACCACCCCCCCATTTCTGGAACCAGCAACGGTCTGCGGGTGTAGGGTTGCTTCGTTGAGTATATAGTATGTTCGTTGATATTACTACTGCAGTGTTTTTACATTGTAGAAGTCGTAGGGGGGGGGGCGGTGTACTTCATTTTCATGCATGGCCGTAGTCGTATGACCATAGACCCTCGCATCCCTACAATGCCGGGACGGAACATGTCGGGTTTTCAGGGGGGGGGGGGTAGGTCAGTAGTGTAGAACAGCTGATTCTTCTATTCGATAATTGCCTTTCCGATGAGAATGATGATCGAAATTGCTCGTTTTTGTTTTTTTCAAGAGTTGATATTTCCTTCGCAGTCAAAGTTTAACCTATACTGCTGTAGAGGATATAAATTGGTGATAGGTATCGATTCCACTGAAAAAAAATCAAAATCAGCCGCCTTGGCAGGCTCGTAATACAGAGGATATGAGAAAATAGGTATTTACCGATTTTCTTAGATCTTCGGTATCTCGAGACTGCCAACCAATAATGCTGATTTTAAGTTTTATGGGTGTGATCGACAGCTGTCACGAATGACTATCTTTTACAGTGATATGGTTTTTGCTGCGAGGGAAATGTACCTCTTGAAAAACGAAAAACAAAATAATTTCGGTTATCGTTCTCGCCAGAAAAACTATTATCCTTTAGGAAAATCGGCTGTTGTACGTATAGGGTCGAGGTGCCGGTGCAGCTCCACTGCCGCAGGCTGATGGTGCCCCATGTCCAGCACGCGGTTTGGTTGTAGCTTCCACTTTCTTCGAAGCAGCCCTTCGCGTCCGCTCGTTTTGCCCCCTTCCTCGTTGAGAGCACCGCCAGCAGCATTCTGCTGGCATTGCCCCCCACGAGGAAAGGGGCGAAGGGGTGGAGTCGAGCGGCTGATTCGGAGACAGTGGAAAGGTGCAACCGATTTGCTCGATGGGACCGCCAAAACTGCCGTAGTCGTGGCCTGAAAAATGACTGTCTGGGGGGTCTGGGGGGTTACTTCGTTGGGCGCTTTTGCAGGCACGGGTGTAGTCGAGTCGAGCGGCCGATTCGGCGACGTGGAAAGGTGCAACCGATTTGATCGATGGGACCGCTAAAACTGCCGTAGTCGTGGCCGACAAATTACTGTGTGGGGGTTACTTGGTTGAGCGCTTTCGCAGGTACAGGTGTAGTCGAATTTATTTTGTTTGTGACGATGATATATATCATCACAGAGATTCGCCCTCGGAGGTTTGCATGCGTATGTTTGGAACGGTGACTATGCGGCCTTGTATCGGATAGACCCGGCTCCCAGATAGATGGAGGAGCGGGCGCGTCGGGGTAGGCACATCATACACGTTTTTGGGAGGTCGAAATTGTTGTTGCTCTCGCCATCGGTTTATATCGCGCAAAAAAACAAAGCACGGCTGTAGTTTCTGCGGTCTTCGAAGCAGCCCTTCGCGTCCGCTCATTCGCCCCTTTCATCGTTGAAAGCAACGCCAGTAGCGTTCTGCTGGTCTTGTTGTCAACGAGGAAGGGGGCGGAGGGGGGCGGAGTCGAGCGGCTGATTCCAAGACAGCGGAGAGCACAACCGATTGTTTTGGGGGGTGTGGAGGCCCGCCTTGGACCTCCGTGCGCGCAGTCGTAAACCGGCGCAGGTTATTATACTGTCAAGGCTACTTGGTTGGGGTGCTTTTGCAACGTACAGGGTCTACCAGTTGTGCTTTTGTGGCCGGGGATTGTGTCGTAGAGGTTCGCTCGTAGATAATTGCGGTGTATGCTTAAGATGGCGAAGGGCGAGTGCTAGCACGTACGATATGGGGGTATATAGCACTTTATTTTGCCTCGTGCGGAAAATGTTTATGGCTGATCGGGCCCCTTAACTCAATCAGTATCGTTGGATGGAAATACCATTAGTAATAATAGCGTGTTCGTGATATACCTATTTTATGCTTTTTGGTATTGCTCATCTGCTTTTGCACTTTTAGCGTCTCTCAAAATCAGATTTCGACTTTCTAATAGTATAGAGCTCAGCCTCGGGAAAATTAGCCGCTACCCCTGTAAGGCACGAGGACGCATCGGGCGAAGTCGGCGCCAAGTGACTCGGAGAGGGGGGGGGTTGCGGTACAGGAAGAGCGTATGATCTGACACAGTAGCGGGTCGAGGTACAGGGTTCGCCGTTTGTTTCCAGTTGACTCTGTATGTTCTTAACCAATCCACACGGTCGTAGGTTTTCACCGTCTCCCAGGCAGCCCTTCGCGTCTGCTCATTTCGCCCCCCCTTCCGTCGTTGAAATCACGGCCACAGCGGAGGTTCTACAGAGTGGGTAGGTACCCCGGGTTATTAAGAGAACTCCGTGGCAAGCAAGCCGCAAAAAAAGCTCTCTTAACCCATGTTAACGTATCATTTGTTTTGCTATTCTAATTCCAAGTGCTTTATCCTCAAAACCGGAGTGCGGTGGTAGAATGGTTAACTACGCATTAGTTACTCTTGCGCCCCTACTTTAGCCCATTCAGAACTGAAAAACAAAACCCCAGACTAATTTCAAGTAGTTTGTTCCCAAATACGTGGAATCAGTTCTCAAGGGGTTAAAAGCACATTGGTCTTATCCCGGGACAAAACGAAAAAACGTTCCCTGATGTATAGGAAAAATTCGAGCGTAAACGCGATCGCTCATCACTGAAGAGCTTGTATCCAAGTTGATGAGGGTTGTTGGTTGATGCGGGTTTTCGACGTCCCCAGAGAGGCATGCACGCATGATACTGATGCACTTCTTGCAACTGCTGCGTTTGAGGCAAGTGATGTGTATAGAGCCCCGCATGTCGTGCTGGAGGGCACAGCAGTTGCACGCCCGCTGCGCAGGGCATTTTGTTTTTTCCCATCCCATTTATTATCTTCGCACTTCTGTCTTTCTCCGTCCCTACGTACTAGTAGTCGTAACTCAGATCCGTAGTTGTAAAGTAGGCTCTCCTCTCCCTCCCCCCCCACTACGGTTCTTGCCTTGGTTTTTATCGCGCAGAGGGTTCAGCCTTCCCAACGCTCGTCGATCTTCATTCGAATTTTGCTACCACACAGCTCTCGCGATTTCCGCTAGTCCAAGATATGGCTGCAAACCGCTCTATATCGGCGCTCCCGCGGTTTCTATTCGGGGCTTTTTTTTAGTGATGCATGTGGAGGCATGGCAGGCCCGACTTCTTAAGAGCAGGTTGATGGGATACAAAGAAAAACGCTCGCACTGCATATGTCACTTTGTTTTTCGTGACTATCCGCCATTTGACCGCTCTTAACCCAGTCAGAACTGAAAAATATACCCCACACTAATTCCAAGTAGTTAATACGTGGGACCAGTTAATAAGGGGTTAACCCCATCCGGAGCTCCAAAGTGGGAAAATATTGAAACGAAATGGCGTTTCCAGAATCAGCCACACGAAGATGATGATTTATTTCTATATCGGACTCCAACACAAGGAGTTGCACGACAGACGCGTAACTTGAACGTTTAAACACGTTGAACAGTCACATGGGGATAAGAGCACACACGTATCATTTGTTTGTTATTATCGCTACAAATGGGCGCCAGAAGGGTTAACTGCCGAATGCGCTTATCTTGGGCGCTCTTAACTCAGGGCACTGACTGTTCTCTTATCTTCCCCGAAATCCCTCCCTCCGCCTTTTGGGAGTTTCCTCCTTCCCTCGTATTTCCCCTACCCCCCCCCCCCGCCCCCCCACTCGACCGCTCGCCCACCAACCGACCCGATACCATCGCTCGCCCTGCACCAGCCACCAGCGACGAATATTCCCCCCCAAAACATACAACATTGATCCCCCAAAACAGCTCCAGCCAGCGCTGCTTGCTGCTGGTGTGCCCAGTGTTTGGCCAACCGGGGCAGCAAGCACAGCAAAGCGTACAACACCTACCTATGATTGACATGTACATATACGCGCCACGCGCTATTACCATTTACCTGTGTATACAATTCAACCGACAAGCACGAAACGAAGCGGAAACAGAAACACGCAGAGAAAAAAAAACAAAATGCGACAAAAAATGCTACCAGGGATAAACAAACGCAACAAAATTCAACAAACCGAAACACAATGCAAGAAGGTTTAAACGAGACCAAAGCACCAACAAAATGAAACTATTGAACAATATGTAACAAGGAACAGCACAGCGCAACAGCATGTAAGGATCGAACGGTACCCAAGCGCCCACAAAATGCACCTATTATAATAATATACAACAAGGAACACAACATCAACAACAGGCAAACTTCAAAGCGCTCGCTCTCCACGCCCACCGTCAGAGATACCACAGACGACAACGAATATCGCGGCTTCCTAGATATTTACAAGTACGCAGCTCGGCTTTCAATCTCACACCATCAAAGCTACCCTACATCAACAAACAGCAAACAAGCGCAGGGGGGGGGGGGTGAAAGCCCCCAACAAGCTCAGTCCCGGTACGGTGCAACGTACATACAACGACAGCTGCACTGCGGTGCACACCAGCTAGGAGTTTAGTCCGGCACGGCGCGACGCACATACAACAGCTGCACAGCACGCTACTCACACTAGTCAGGAGTAGGACCCTTTAACCTAGCGTACTATAGACGTACCGGGTATGATACGATGCTCTAATGGAGGCACGGCGCCTGCTTAAGTATGTTAAGCAGCGCCAGCCTCCACCAACAGCATCACAAGCGGGCGGGGGGCTTAGACGGTCCCCAAACAGGGCAACGATCCGTCCCGGCACGGTGTAGTTAGCGCATGTATGATACGCTATGCACACCAGCCTGGACTAAGACGAGCACTGCACGACGACTGCCCCAACAGCCGCCACGCTCCCTCCCGACCCCCCCCCCTCCCAAAGCGAAAGGCGACATGGTCTCCACCCTGGCGCGGTATAACGCACGTATAGCGCGCACACGAGCCCGGACGAGAGGCTGGAAGAAACGCCGCCCGGTCGACCCCTTGCCTACACCGTCAACGCTGATCGATGAATATGTCTAAAAGCCACTCTAAGGACGCTGGAACACGACCTTAATATTCCTACGCTGCTGCTGCTACTACTACTACTACTGTACTACTACTATCAAACTCCTGCTGCTGCTACTGCTACTGCTACTACTACCTCTCCTACTACTACTACTATTGCTGCTGCTGCTACTACTACGACTGCTACTGCTACTACTGCTTCTAACATTGTTTTGGCTGCTACTACGACTGCTACTACTACACTTACGACTGTTACTACTAGAGTATTATTACTAACCTTAAACCAACCAATTGATGTTTCACAGCGCAAGGTAAGAGAGAAAACAATTCAAGAAGAAGGCCCATGAGCGAGCTCCCGAGAAACAATTGTCGGCCTGAGGACAAGACAAGCTCCAAGAGAGATCGACCTCTTGCCTCCTACCGCAGTTTATATGTACCACCTTCTACCTTCTCTACGAAACCCCACAAAAAAACAAAACATGGCGGGCGAGCCATATCCATAATCTGTGCCCCCTTCTGTCCAGCTCCGAGGGAAGAAAAACAAATCAGTACCCTATTTTCTCTTCAGAAAAACAAAACAAGATGGGAGAATAATTTATTTACCAGCAACCCAACTCCAAAATACAATTCGTTTTTTTTTCCCAATCCCAACCCCCCCCCCCCCCCCCCAAATGACGGGCGAGTCATCTACCCCCTCCAATCCAATCCAATCCAATCCAACAAAATAAAATCCAACCTTCCCTCCTTCCTCCCATCCATTCCTCCATTCTGCTCCCCCTCCAGGGTAGGATAGGAAAGTTATGTTGGGGACGGAAGGAAGAGGTGTGTCCCTACGCCTCGTGCACACCTTGCCGAGCCCAGGCCGATAAGATAATAGCCCGAAGGCTTAGCCCTCTCGCCGACTACCTGAATAGGAGATTTTAGGGGCGTCTCCTATCCTCCTTATGCTCCAGACCACCACCGCCACCGCGTAGGTCGAAAGGTAGCAGCTCTCAATGGCGGGACTTTAGTAACCTAGAAAAACACACACCGTAGCTTCGAGTTACAAGAGTAATTCGCACTGACTGTTAATCGAACCCTGACGAAGGGTGCAGCCCCACGAAACCTGGGCACGTGATCCCCAATGCGACATCACGGACGCCCCAAAAAAACACAATGTACTTAGCCTGGACATGCTCATTCCATACGCAAAGATAACGAGATTTGGATGAATCGCAACCTGCACCTATCTCTTCAAAGTTTTTTTCGGAAAATCTGGCTATTTGCACGCAACGATGCCGTTCAGTAGCTCAAGGCCTCCACCGTTCGCAGAAACAATGGAATCTGCACGTGCCCTACAGCAGTGGCCTTTAACGCTTACCGGTACACCTACTGCTGTAATTGTGACAGCGGTGGCAATATCGGGTGTCCGTTTCGTGTGAAAAACAAAATGGCTACGGCTATAGTCTACCTGGTATTGAGCTATGACAATCAAACGTATCTCGATCGTACGGCGAACCTAGTCCTATCCTAGATGGTGTAGCACCACAGCTTTGACTGATTCGATACGTGCGGGTAGGGTAGTCTAGACACGTTGCGTACTTCCAAAGCAACACCAGGGGCGTCTTCATAGCACCGTTGCGCCAAAAATCGAAAACTGACGAAAACTCAAAGGACCTTCCCATATGCACGAAGACCAAACCGAGAAATCCTTGTTAGACTTGTAATATGTTGGGATATTCAAGCTACCAAGATTTAAAGTAGCAGTGTCAAGTTCTTTGCCGCTATTGCGTTTTTCATATACTAGCAATTTACGCCAATATACGTCGTGGTCGTTCATGAACTCCCGGCTACGAACGGCAGGAGTGCCACGGCCGCAAACCGAAGAGTAAAAAGACGACAACAAATCCTGTTTTCTCTCCTGTACCCCGCACCTCGCACACCCGACGTTCACGTGTCTAAACGTCGACAGCGCCGCGATCGGCACATTCCGGTACAATCAGCAACTAACAGCACAACCCATCCCCTCCATCGCTGCACACCCACCGATGCTCCTCAGCTACGCCTCAGAACCGTGGGAATGGCCAACGGCAATTTCCCTCCTAGACATACAACCCCCCCCCCTACACCCCACCTACCCCCTTCGCCACCTCAACCCTCCCCCCCCCCGGTGTCATCCTCCGGCAAGATTGAGCGCTTTCGGTGCTTGCGCCCTGCACGGTGCATCTTCTTGCCACGGCGGTTCTTCGGCTCGCCCTGCTTGTCGCCCCCGGCACGGTCTTCGTCCTTCTCGTCCACGCCATCGTCGGCTGCGGTGGCCTCCGGCTCCTCACGGGGCTGCCGCTGGCGCGTCGACCGCTCCGCCTCTGAACCGCTGCCGGCCTTCTTCTGTTTGACGTCTCGCGCGGCGTCGCGGTCGAGAGCGCCGAGCTCCCGGCGAACCTCTTCCCGAACCTTCTCCTGGACACGCGCGATGACGTCCTGCATCTCACTCTCCGTCATGTGGTACTTGGTGCTCGCCGATCGACGCTCGACACGGCAAACACGCAGGAAAAACCAGCAGACCACGCAGGCGGTGGCTGCTGCAGCGAGGACGGGGGCACCACAAGCAGAGCCTCCCAAGTGCCTGCAAGCGTCACCAGCATGGGTGTATGTGGGTCGTCGCCGGGGAAAGCGGCCGAGGGCAGGCGGCGGGGGGGGGAGCGGTGGGGTAGAGGGGGCTCACGACATCTATCCGCAGTATAGCGTGAATGCCGTCGAACCAACGGAGGGCATACTTGCAGGGCTAGGGCGAGGCCGTACGCAAGCCTTCCAACCACAGCGGGTGTTAGCTGTGGTAACTATTAATATTGTGGCCGTACATTCGTTGTGCTATGTCCACGTTGTTCTCCATCGCGATAGCATACCAGGTATATAGCAAAGTGATGCTGCACAACTGGTACCTATCCCGTTCACATTATACTTGCAGTCAACAGTGCTTACTATTTTGAAATTGTGCTTAGGCAAGCGCTCCGGAGTGTACGAAATCCACACGCCACTTGAGAACATCGTTTTTAGCGGGAGAGCAACTCCACCTGGCGCGGGTGGGGTAGGGTGCAAACACTCGTACAGCACAACAACAGTGCCCTTTCTTTCCCCTTGCAGCGAACGGATAGATGGCACGTTACAACTAAATCCCCTGCGCGGGGAAAGCGCTTGCCAGGTACTTATCACTACGATAGTACTTTTCCCAATAGTCGGAAACACGTGAACAGAAAAAAAACAAAAAAATATTAAACCGTTGTCATCTTTGCGTCAGCATTGTCGTTCAAAACGGTAGCGATACCGCCTGGTAGAGTCAAATGGCCGTTGCTCGTCGGATCTCTTCACCAACGTACTGACTCAATTTAGAAGGGAAATAGTGCCACAAACCACCACACGGGAAATGGCGACACATCTTGTCGTGAGATCTGCCGCCCATAATAACAGAGCAGAAGGGGGCGATGGAAAATACGCTCGCCCAGCGGGTGGGCCACAAGGATACTAATAAACAACACACGTCAGTCATCTCCCAACACAGCGACGCTCGCGGCCTTAGCCGCTCTCCCGGGAAGGCTAAATGGATGCCCGCGGCCCAAGCCACACTCCCAGCAGGGCTCACTGAATATGCCAGTGGGCCCTTTGAATTTAAGAAGACACTATAAATAATGACCATCGGTCAGGAGCACGGCCGTTGAAATTACGGCTCGTCGACATTTGTTGGTGCGGGCACGTTCTCAACTCGTTCGGGTTTGCACATGCATGTGGCCGTCGGAAAATGTCCTTGCAATTCGCCTGGCGCGGGTGGTACTTGGTACGCGACCGTTATCACACAGCTACACGGCCCATGTAAGCTACAGCACTATTAATAGCTGCTGCTGAAGTATGCCTTGAACGAGTTTTCTGAGCTCTATTAATAACTCGATTCGATATTCTGATTTTGGTTAGAAAAAAAACAAACCCTCCACGACTTTTTCAACCGAGATTAAATTATAACCGAGTTCACGCCTCCCTACAACGGAGTGTCCTAGTAGTTGACGCATAATCTGGCCAGTCAAACGGTCTTTCTGTCAGATACCTGCCTGCGCCTACGCTATTTTGTCGGGTCCTCGTACAGCTATGGTAAAAGTAGCGTGTTTGCCCATATTGTGTCAATAACCCGTCAATACAATGTCTGTGTTGTCATTACTGTCGGTGTTGTTTCATTGAAAACAAACGTCGAAATTAATCGAAGAAAACAAAAACAAGCACACAAGAGTCAATTCAAGTCGTGGTCGCGGTCCAGAGCTCGAAAGGGGAAGCGTACTACCAAAACGATTTTTTTCACGAGGGGATGAGATTGCAGCTACCGCATAGGCCCTGCGGCTAAATTCAACCACGGCAAGAACAGGACGTACTGCAATACTTCATTTCACCGCGGGAAAATCGACGGTCGAGTTGAATATTTTGTTTTAGCTACCAGTATCTCTGTTGCACAAACAACGGCAACAGCCCAAGCTTAAAAAAGCTGCGATACTCACAATCTCCAGTTATATTGCCTTGCGTCATGGTTTGACAACTGTCCGCCGGCAGGAGGATCCCACCGACGAGCTGGGCGTCTCGTACTTCGCGGTCCTATCATGGCTCTGGGTGTCGCTTCAAGACCTTCTCGCGCGGGTTCAGACTTTTGTGCTTTCCAACCTTGGTGACACCTGGGAATTCCAGCGTGGCTGCATGTTCTTGGAGGACCAAGACTATGCGGCGACGCTGGGATGCCCACGTGCCATCGAGGTTGGAGGGCACAAAACCCTCAAGCCGCGCGAGGAGTTCTTGCCAGCGAAACCCAGGCACGATGGGAACTCGAAGCACGAGGCGGCCAGCTCCTCGATGGGGTCTTTCTGCGGGCGCAGGGTTGCCAAAGCACGACACAAGGCGATAGGACGTATCTACCAGGTATTATTGACTAGCCCGCCCATTCGACTCACATCCACATCGTCGAGAGCTGGTCGAACGCCACATCCAGCGCTGCGGTGATCCAAGGCAGGACCAGGCTCAAGATCATGTCGCCACGGAGGGAGGCCCACGTGTCCTCTAGGTCTGAGATCAGGAAGGCCTTGAGCCGCGCAAGAAGGCCTTGCAGCGACACCCACAGCCACGAAAGGACCGCCAAGTAGGGGGCGGCCAGCTCGTCGGTGGGCTCTTGCTGAGGGTGGGCGAGCGGGCGGGCAGACAGTTGCCAAAGCATGACGCATGTCGACAGGACAGGAGTGTCGTCAGTCGTCAGGGGATTGAAAAACAAAGCGTCGTGTGCGTGTTTTGAGCCATGCAAGGTTTTGGAGCGGGCTTGCCTACGTAGGATGGGAGTGGCTGTTCGTTCTACTGCAGTACAGGCGGAAGTGACGTTCTGTTATGTGTGTAGTTCGTCTTCGCGAGGTCTCCGCATTTTGTTTAAGTCTATTGACAATCAGAACCATGTCAGTGAGTACTGCACAATTTTTCGTAGACTAGTCTACATACTCAAACTCTACTCTACACTTCAGATTATTCTCGTTTGCCGCAACACCTCGATATAACTCACAAGATATATGTGCACCCTCAGATTATTCGAGGAAGAAACCCGACACACAGACATTTCAGATGGCCAAACTTCCACCAAAGGGTTACTAATACTAATACGTCCAAGTCTACGGCAACAGGATAACTCTATAGCACCAGAGGCAACCATCTATCTAACGCTTTCTTTGGGTATTCATCACCTAATTGATCTCCTTTTGTTTTGTTATTTCCAAGGTCTCCCTCGTACAACATACAACCCAACAGGTCAATCACTTTCGCTGTCCAGCTCAACTCGTGAAAGGTTTTCCGCGCAGCAGTATTCTGAACAAGCCGTGGTACAGCTAAGCATAACCAGGTAACTATTTTTTCGCCATATACATGAACTTGTTGCATGGCTCCCGAATTCTTACAATGAACAGAGGCGGAGAGGTGAGGCGATGAAAGGAAACAAACACTTTTTTTTTTTTTTTTTGCCGTATCGCTGGCAGAAAACAACCCGAAACACGCCGGCATCACACATAACTCCATGCCACCCCAGAAAAGCCACGCTCCTTCAATAAATTCTGCGGGTTGATAACTATTTTCCATCCGCAACCATGGAACTCGTTGGATTTTTGCGACAGTATCGATCTCAGTCTACCCAGGGCACTATCCGGTCAAGCCCGTAAAAAAATCCTCACTCACGTCCTCATTCCCATCCCCACCCCCACCCCCATCCCCATCCCCCGCTCCGTCGGTAACAGGCCAAGCGTCCGGCAGCCGCTGCGCCTCCCAGGCCCCAGTCGCCGGCCGCAGCGTGGCAGATGCAGGGCGAGCCGCAAACAGGGCATCGGTGAGCCTGTCAGTGGCTGCTGCTGCTGCTGCTGCGGTGGCGGTGGAGGCAGCGGCGGGTGCTCTACGGCCGCTAGGAGCATCAGTCACGGGCGCAAGAACCACGTCGTGGTGCTGGGAGGTCTCAGCGTCGCTGAACTCGTGAGCGGGGTCGCCGGTGCCGTTTGCCCCGAGGTCGTCGTCGTCGTCGTCGTCGACCGCCAAGAACAACGGCACTTCACTCGTGTTCCGTCCCAGAAGCAACCCGTACGCCGATGTGGTCACCGCGCGAAGAGCCACCGCCTTGTTTGGGACGGATGGGAAGGGAAAACGTGAGCGAAAGGCGGCCAGACATGACACACGGTACGGCAGCAGTTAGTTGCAGCAAGAGAGGGGCGGGGTTCAGATCGCGCTATTCCCCGGTTAATTTAGGTTTAGACTACGGCTGTAGCGGGGCATCCAGCGCAACATGTAGTGTACCTAGACTTACTATGTTGGGGAAAACAGTGTTTGGGCCCCAGGAGCTGATTAAAAGGCCCAATACACCCGTTTTACTCAGCGGAGCAATACAAAACACCGATTCCATCCTCAACATCCGCCCTGTAGTATTTCGAGGATGCTCTGCAGCACTTATCCGTTTTTCTAGGGCCCCACTTTGTTTTTTTACGGAACTGATCAACTTTCGCGGAGGGTTTTGTTGGCCAGAAGTGAGGCCCAAAAACATGGGTTTTTGGTAGAAAATCATCATGTCCCAATAACTTGCAACATGGACAAACAGCCAAAACTATGGGTCTGAAAAAACGAAAAACTATTAAAAAAACTTTCGGGAAACCCCAGGAAGCCTTCTGAGGAGCTCACTGGTGTTTTTGGCAGTCTGTCTCTTCGAGGAAAACGTGGGTTTTGGGCGTCAAAACCCAGTTCCTGGAGTTGGTCTTAGGGTCATCCACTATTATCGAAAAGCTCGTTTCCTACCACACTTTTCTTCATTTTCGGATAAGACAAACAGGAAGAACATAAACTGTCCCTGTTAATTCGCGCAAAAACATAGGAGCGCTTACGCGCAGCATTCCTCGTTTAGGAGTTTGCCCCTACTGTATGTTTCCACGGCATATATAAGGCAAACAATCGAAAAAAACAGGAATTTTTGAAAAAAAATCGGGGGGAAGACTTCTGCAAAAAAAATGGCCCTTGGGTGGATGAAGCAAGGACTATCCGGTACCACCTTTACTCCACCCACACGATGCATCCGGGTGTACCATGTATTCGCATTGCGCTAAACGTTTGCTGCTGTGTTGCAATAGTAGGCTGGAGGGGGTTGGGGGGGGGGGGGGGGGGGGGGGGTGTCGTCCCTGGACGTTCCCGTGTGTCCAAGTCGTATGGCCATCGCGGGAGCGGATTTGGTGAAGTTTTGTAGGGGGGGGGGGGGGGGGGGGGGGGGGGGGGGGGGGTGAGATAGCGAGCGTCGGGGTCTGTTAGTCGGGAAGTCATTGGCACGGTCGGTTGCCCGAAGGGTGACTTTGGATAAAAAAATGCGAAACGCCTTTCCCCCGTTGGTACAAACCTACCCACGAGAAAACCCTGCAAAGCTAACACACTTGTTCGAGTAGTTTGTAGGACTACTTGTTGTTTTACGGTATATGCCTCCACTTCCGCTGTTGTCATCGAGGCACAACGGAGGATGGCCAGAAAGACCCAACGCGAGCACCCATGCCAACATTCCAACCCGTTCGCAGCCAACTAGGCGGCAGTGTCGGGAGCCATGTTCAGAGGGTAACTTTACGCGGACGAGGGGTGTGTGCTGGAGGAAACTGCAAGGCCGCCGCCTGTTCGTGAGACAGTTACCGTGGATGATGAACATGTCGGCGTGTGCGGAAGGGGTGACTTGCTGGAGCGGTCCTTTTGACTGGCCCAACAACTCACCCTTACCGTACACGCCAACATATTCGCCACACAAGGTACTGGCTCATGAACAGATACCGCAGTCTTGCAGGTCTGCCAGCACACCCCCCTCGTCCACGTAAAGTGACTCGATGAACGTGGCTTCCGACACTGCCACCTGAAGCGCCATGGGCAGCACCAATCTTTACCTATCTGGCGACGCTGTCCAAATAATGAAGCGCGATTTTGCCACAGCGCGAAGGTAGACGCACGGGTTCGCTGGTCTGCGCGATCTGCTGGTGCACGCAGCCAAGTACACGGGAGAGCTCTCTAGATGACATGATTCTGGCAGTGCAATCTCCTCTCTGGCACATAGCGGATCGTGTTTGCTTGTACTGTACATCCACTGAGCCTTCAGGTGGGTGTCGAGGTGCTACAAATACATATATACCAGGTATGCAATTCATCCAGGGCATGATTCCATCCGGGTGGAAGCAACTATCTATCAATATGAAGTAGGAGGCATTGCCGGCAGACTATGGCCACACGACGAGTAACCGCGATCCACTCCTCTTGATGCATAGATGGGTTATCGCTGACCATGGCACCATGACCAAGACCACTAGATGCTTAAATACGGTGTTATCATACTCGTAGCCCGGTCGGTCTCGTTGACCACAGGTGGTGGAATCGACGTGAGAGCACCAGTCTACATATATGCGAGGATCGCAGGATACTGGTGAGGTGAGCAGGCTTCGCTAGATCGAGAAGGGAGGCCAGTCTATGCCTCCCCCGATAAAGGGTAAAATACAGAGCAAGTATGACTAAGGCGCATTTCAGAAGCATCGCACTTTTTTAGAGCGTACCGATGCAATCGAAACGCACCACTGCCGTGCGTGTATGTTTTGTGCGCACGCGCATGAGAGCACTTGTACTGCTGTTACACCAGGGTTTGCGCTTCTGTACTCGTGCCACCGCTCGCGAAAACTACGCACGTTTCAGCTCAAGCGCTTGGCTTCACAGAGAGCTACTACGTACTGGAAGGAGCAATACTGTACCAGGTACCAGTACTTGACGCCATAGGACGACACCAGAAGCAATATTCGATATCGTACAGCACGCACAAGTACCAGGTACGCAACAACATTTGAGGTCAGCTCATGATATAGACGACTTTCTCTCGGGTGTGTCCGCACGTATACTCAAGTATAACCGCCCTACGGCGACGACGACGCTGTCATACTCTCTGCGCGCACCTGCTATACTCGTATAGGGCGCAGCGCGTATACCCTTAACTTTACTACGTACTCCATATTAAACACAGTAAGTACAAGCGATGCATGCTACGGTAGAGGTGCAGTGCAGCAGTACGTTTTTTCTAAGGCTCATCACTCGAGGAGCTTCATACTATACTTTTGGTATGCCTCAACAAAAAAAAACGGACTTTAAGACGAAAAACAAAAAAAGTGCCACGTACGTACCCGATGAACATCAAATCCCATGGCCTACTTACTGCAAGTATGCAATCGAAAAATATTGCAACACAAGCACAAAAATTCTGACGATTTTGGGGTTAAGAAGCCCGATCATTCAGGAATCCCTTCGGCCAAAAAAAGTGCTATCTCTACCTCTACCGTAGCACGCGTCAAACAAAACGATTGGCTCAACAACTCACCCCTGCCACACACGCGGACGTCTTCAACATCCACGGTAGCTGGCTGGCAAACAGGCCGTAGCCTTGTAAGTCCTGGGGCAGATCTCCCTCGTCCATGTACACGGGCGCGCTGAACATGATCTGTGAAAATGGAGCACGGGGTTGGCCACAGCGTTGAGCGTACAGGGTGGACGCACGGATTGGTGCGATTTTGCTCATCATCTGGATGCAGACAAGGCAAGCGGGAGAGCTCTCCAGATTATGCTTTTCTGGCAGTTCAATCTCGTATCGCACATTGCGGGTCATGAATGCGTGTTGTACTATTAATACTGTACATGCACTACAATATGCCTTGAAGCGGGTGCCTAGGTGTTGTACATAGAGCCGCTCGCCCCGGTAGACTAGTGGTCAGGTTCAAGGGCTACCAGCATTGGTACCCGAGTTTAAATCCCACCGTGGTGAGATTTTGACTTGAAAAAATAAAAGGGAACCAATTGCTGAGAGCGCCTTCGTGGTGTGGGTAGGCGGAATCCGACGCAAGTCGACGAGACAAGAAATTGCTGACATCTTCTCGCGATAAAAATGCAAGGCGCGTACAGTAGTGGGGAGGGGGAAGAAGCGCCTACTTAGTGACCCTGGGTCTGAGTTACGACTAAAGAGGGAGAGAGAGAAAAAGGGCGAAGATAATAAATGGGAGACGTACGTAGAAAAAACAAAAAAACAAACAAACATACATACGAATGGCATGCCATTCATGCAGGGCATTATACCGCCCAGGTGGAAGCAATCATCTACGGGGAATCACCGGCAGACCAAGACCTCACGACGAGCAACCGCGATCCGCTCCTCCTATTTATGGATGCATGGGTGGGTTATCGCTCACCACTACATCATGACCAATATTCCTATAGACGTTGAATACCGGTACTATCATACTCGTAGCTCGGTAGGTCTCGTTGACCACAGGTGGTGGGATCGACTTGAGAACATCAGTCTTCATGTAATGTGAGGATCGTAGGATACTGATGAGGTGGGCAGACTGCGCTAAACCGAGAACGGAGGCCAGTCTATGCCTCCCCCGTTAAAGGGTACGTAGAGTGCAGAGTAAGTAGGTAAGGCGCAGTTCGGAAGCATCGCACAATTCCAGCCCGTATCGGTGCAACCGAAGCACACCACGTGCGTGTCTCGCCCCGGTGGTCTAGTGGTTACTCTCGAATGCTACTATTTAATATTTATATGAATGCAATATGCCCTGGAGCTCGAATCCCACCGTGGGGTGAGATTTTGAGCTTATTTGAGATTAAAGAAAAGGAATCAAGTGCTGAGAGCGCCTTCGTAGCGTGGGTATATAGGGCGCAATGCGACGCGAGTCGACAAGGGAAGAAAGGGCTGAAGTCTTCTCGCGATAAAAATGCAAGGCGCGAACCGTACGTACGTAGCGGGGAGGGGGGATAAGAGCCTGCAATGTGTCCCCGGATCCGAGTTACGACTTTGGGCGGGAGAGAGAGAGGGAGGGAAAGAAGTGCGAACATAATACACTGAACGTGATGGGAACAGACAACACTGAACGTGATGGGAACACACATAAAAGGATGTTCGGTGCGCACCTATGGGGTATGGGATATGACCCCATAGGTGCACACGCGCATGAGGGCACTGCACCGTTAACCCCTGCTACCAGGTCAGCTGCTCCTGTTTCTGTGCTATATACGTGCCACCGCTCGCGAAAACTATGCACGTCTCCCCCGACTTTACAGAGAGCTACGTACGTACCGCATGGTACTACCCGGTACCTGGTACTCCATAGGACGGCACCAGAGGCAATCTTCCATGCCCAACGCGTACTCGTACGAACTGCATGTCCTGGAGCCTGTAGTGGTACGCAGCAACGACTGATCCGCTATAAATAGAGACGCCTTTCTCTCGATGCTGGCACATTGCCGCCCTGCGGCGACGATGACGCTGTCTATACTCTTTGCGCACCTGCTTATTATACCCGTGGGGCAGCGCGTACGACCTTGGAAGTTGAAATGGCCGACCTCTCGCTCTTCCGCAGCAACGCCGGGCGTGTGACTACCAGAGTACAGCGAGGTTGCTCTCTGTCTCCCCCAAAGCCACCACGGCGATCACAACTTCTCTTACACGTGCCCCCCGGAGAGCTTGCGCCAAGAAACTCGCTTGCTTGGGGAAGGCAGGGGCAGTTTGCGCGCGCGGTCCAAGCCCCCCTTCCAAGGTGGGCATTCCTATACCGTCTCTCGAGATTTGAGAGGGTGGACACCGAGGTTCGAAATGGTGGACGCCCGTTGGTCGGCGAATCAGGAGAACGCCCATCGCATGCAAGAGTCATATCCGCTGACCAGTGGTCTTCTCGGATCTTTGCTCTTTGGGCTCCAGCAGGTTCAAACGCGGCAAATGACCTACAGCAGGTTGTTCAGCCTTCTTCTGTCTGCAAGCTGATTGAACGGTAGTTACTGCTGCCTAGTGCCCCGTGCAGCAGGAGGGATAATCAAGCTCGAGAGCTGTATGCACTCTTCGCTTGCTACTCGGGTTCCTGTACGTTGGGTGGTTGGGTCAGGCACACGCACAAGCAAGGCAAGCCTTGGGCACAGCAGATGGGGGGGCGGCTCCCAAGAACTACCTGTAAGTAAACGCCGCAGAAGAATATGAACTCCCTGATTCCGCCGCATTTTCTAGTTTGAGTTTCTCAAGCAGCTCAAGCAGGTAGCAGGCAGCAGGCAGCAGCAGGCGCAGTGCAGCACTTACACACTTACACACCGTCCTTCATGTCAATGCGCTGCAGTGGTCGTACCATCGTACCTTTCGCAAGGCCCTTGGCGTTAGATGGTGAGCGGTGATATCACGTACGGAGGAGTGCAGCATATTGAACACACCCGAGGGTGTCATATCATACGTATTCGTACGTAGTCCGCTTGCTTCTCGGTACTCTCGTAGCATATACGTATGCACTGCTCCAACTGCTGGTGCATTCGTGCATCCTATAACGCGGCAGCAGCACAGCAGTACCCACCATAGTACGTTCGTAGCCGCAGCGTGAACTGGTACCAGGTACCAGGTATGCTTGTGTGTGTAGTCAGTGTTGGGCCTTGCAGTGTGTGCATGCTTATCGCCAGTCGTCGGTACCATGGGCTTTGCGAGTGCTGTCCTCGTCCCAGAAAAACAGTCACCCTCTGAATGGCCGTACTTATACTACTGCTGTCTGCTGTTTGTAGCGTGTTGCTGCGCTGTCTCTGGATTGTATTATTGTTTCGTGGTTGATGTACTGCTACTGCTGTTGTATGCCTCTCTTCGTCGATGTCAGGAGAGATCACGTTCACCCCTTGACAGACAGCAATTTGACTTACACCGAAACTATGTTAGTGTGGAACACTCAGCCCTTGACAGCGCACGTTTTGCCCTGCTTGACATGTCCCCTGACTCCTGACATTAGAGACATCTTTGCTCTTCGTACCGCGCCCGCCAAACGGCCAACATGCTGCTACACTCACGAGGCACGCCTTACGTACGCTCAAATTCTTGGAGGAGAAAATGGCACTGGTACTTTTTACTTTTTTAACCGAGTTGTGTGTGGCGATGTACGTTTTGCTCAGCCACTACTGGTGCTTGCGTACCTGCACCTGCGATATATGTTTCTACAGCACTACTACTGTAGTCCAGTCTATCATGATCATGTCGACATCTATTTGACAAACTCTTGCTGTAGATTCTCAACCGAACTGCAGCCCTACGTGTTCACCCGTTGTCTCCATTTGTAAGATGCTGGTGTATAAGAAGCAGGAGAACACCACGCAGGCAGCAGTAGCCAGCAATAGCTCAGACCCAAATCTACACCATCACAATTTCCCCATCTGTCCTCACTACCTGTCTCTCATGTCTTGTGTGTGTCCTTGCAAGTACGCATTGACTACCAGTTCAAGCAGCAGTACTAAAAATCAATAGGTACAGCAGGACTTCGTACCTTGCTCCAGCAAGTAGAAGTGCTATTAATATTACTTCCGTATTTATCATTTCCAGGCATATACTACAGTACTCACAATGCTAGCATAATCTACGTACAGCAACCTAAGCTTCAACACAAGAAGCGGAAACAGGAGGAGCTATAATAGCATGGCAGCCATCCAACAAAGCAACAATCACGTGCCACCTCCTATTACACAACAGTATGCGTACTGCTTGTTGTTCATACAGCAGCACCAAGAATCGTTCATTCATGGGACAGCCATCTATGGTCGACCGTGCATATCGTTCGGAACTATTGCCATTGCTGCTAGAAATGATCGCCGTATTATATTCGCAACATACCCATGCACGTTCATACATAGCCCAAAACCCAAAACAGGTTCGAAGTCCACCTTTAAAACTATTGAACTCTTCATGAACACCCAACGATCGTTACGTATGCGGCGTGCTGTGTAGGTATTAGGTACGATACGTCCTACGGGAAGACGGCGAACAACCCCACATACATGCTCGTGTGGTTCTGGTTACAAACCTTCGCATTTGCCAGACTGCGCTCTGACTGCCGAGTCAGTCAGTAGAATGTACCCTAACACCGCCCATGTCGAACGTGGTGATTGCTGTCGTCAGCAGGCGCTCCCGTCAAAGTGTTCTGGTGTTGACGGTCATCGCTTTGATGGAGGGTAATCGTGGACGTTGGCTGTGGTGATGGCGAAACCTCGGTCTCTCATGCGCCTACGGCATGCTTTGGGTGTGGAGGACAAGCGAGACACAGGGAAGTAAGTGGCACTGTCCCGTGTCATAACCGGTCTCCTCGACGAGGGCTAAAGTGGTAACGGCGCGGAAGGACACTATCTGAACGCAGATACGCCTACAACTCGCGGATACGAGAGCTGGTGGAGAAGACAGGAATCCAGGTACGGCGATGTACTCGTCATCCTTAGCGTCGCCGTAGGTCAACAGCTCGCCTGCCGCATCGATCTGCTGTGTGGGGGTTCATGTGTGTGTAGGAAAAGTAATCGGTACAATGATAGCACTCGGTTTCTCCTCTTGAGTGATCCAAGGTAACCACAGAAGGGAGATGATAGTTCCACAGACATGTACATATATGTTTCGATTTGAATTTGCACGGAGCGAACGGAGTCCCTCCATAGACCTGTACGGTAAATATGGACTTATAATAATTTCGTATGTTCTTAAGAGACTTGTTGTGGGCCAGGAAAAAAACGCAGACAGTCGGGGCAGAAGGAGTCACATCGTAGCCGAGTGCTATGTATGACTTGCTGATGTCGAGTCGAAAATCAAATTATTGCGGTCGTGGTGTTTGCGAACTTTGACCACCACGTATCACTGCAGGCAACAAGTTATTACGGGGGACCATAGTAAACACTAGTAAATAGGGACCAAATATTGTTAGTAAAAAACGGTAAATATTAAGGTTTTTGTCTGCACCGTCGGTCCTATTTACTATGGTCCCCGGTAATAGTATCAAAACGGACGCACATACTTTTACGGTTTTCTTTTCGAGACCAATGCTGAGCCCGCGTTTGGTGGGAAACGATTACAATGGGGCACAAATACCAATTAGTGCACTTGTACCGCCGATTTTAGCCTGGAGGGCGTCCGAAATGGTCGATCGCTTGTCGAAACGAGTCCGGCATCTCTCCAAGGACCGTCCTGGAATAGGAACTTTTCCGATTCGCAATTGGCACAGGTTGAGATTTTTTCCCATTGGCTCATTTAAGGTTGAGTTGAAAACCCAGTTTCTTTCCACAAAATATAGGGGGTGCATTGTGTGGAAACAATTCACTGCCGCACGGAAATGGGTCAGTCGGCAAAACCTTTCGAGCTGCTCTGCTGATTTCGAGGCGGAAAACTTCCGTAGATGAGAGATACTCTTTTCGACAAGCGGTAGACCGTCGTGGACGCCTTTCGGGCAAAAATCGGCACTAAAAGTGCCAAAAGTGGTGTTCAATATTGCCCCATATATTCTTCGTTTCCCGTAAGAAATGGCCTGATCACCTACTCGATAGAAAACAACAATTTCGGATCGGGGCTTTTGGTAGCATTCTGTTGGGGCCAAAATTGGCCACAGCGGTAGTCGGGCCAGGAGAAGCCACAGCTTCACATGCTTGAACAAGGGAAATTGTCAAAAAGAGGGATACCTCTTATTTACCCCCGGAGTTTTCAGCCAAACAGGAGCATAGGAAAAGCAGTCCCTTGGCAGATAGGTGCCCGTGCGTGCCCCAGCCTGACTCAAATTCAATTATGACGCACTGGCAAGACGCCCGCAGACCATGTCGAGCACGCACAGCTTTTGTTTTTTCGGTACGTTATTGGGGCTAGTGGCACCGTGGCGGAGGGGGGTGCACAATGATCCCCCGTTTTGACTCCAAAATCGAGGGCATAGGGCCCGACACTTCTACTCTATTTATGTAGTACCTGTACCCCCTTTTGGCTAGGATTTTTTCCTATATGACCGAAAAACATACCCCATGTTGACCATTATCGACAGCTTCGAAGCTCTGCCGTGAATCTGTTCTGAACAATTCAGTTCGCAAGCTCATTTTTCAATGTTGTTGCTGTTGTTGTTGTTGTCGCTGTTGTGCAGGGTCCAGGCACGTGGTGAAGCAGATGCTGCAAGCGCTGGCCGAGTGCTTCCCGAGCCAGAGCACTTTGGCGCGAAACGAGCGCCTGTTGAAGGGAAATCTACTTGGAGCAAACCCTACCTTCGACGATGGAGCCTTCGGGCTTTGCCTAATACTTTTCTCCCCCTACTGACGTGCGTGCATCGTGGGGGCCCGCGTGACCTTGGTCATGATACCGATGGGGTGCGCTCTCTCGATTAACCGTTTCACCCAGCATGGTCAGCAACACATGTCGAATGACGGTTCGTCAGCAAGGGGGGGGGTTTAAGGGGGGAGGGTTGAGGATCGGGGTGTCGTTGGAGGCGTGCTACTATTTGATATGGCCGTTGAGTACCATGCCGTAGCTGATTTTTCTCCGGCTACGGATGTGTGTGCATTCTGGTGGCCGGCGTGGCATTGGTAATGAGACCGGCGTCGTGCGTTCTATCTACAGTATAGCTATTCCAGAAAGTACACGTCCGTATGTCATGGAGGGGGGGGAGGGGGGGGTGTACTCATGTCGTGCATGGCCGTAGCCGTATGGCCATAGACCCTTGCATCCCTACAATGCCGGGCAGAAGCACGTTTTTTTTTCACCGACCAGGCAGACATTGCTTGCACCAAACGCGAATCGATGTAATATGTTGGGAGATGCATATGAAGGGTGAGCTGCATCCTATTAAAACCCGCTTGTGAGACGGACTTGCATATGGACGACAGCCTCCAATGACTGTATTCGAGTTCTGGTGTGGCCATTTCCAGAGCCAGCAATGCGTATTACTATGTATCTGCTTAGTGGGGGACTTACCATATACACACTACGTGATACGATCACTCCCCTTGTGCGTTGTGGGGGGGTTGGATAGCGGATTTGTGGGGGGAGGGGGGAGGGTGGGGATGTTGTTGGGGGCGTGTTACTATGAGCGTTGAGTACCCTGTCATGTCGACTTTACTTTCAAACGTAGTAAATAGGTACTTTTCGACGCCCCCTGTCCCCTCTCGTTATGGGGGTAGAAACGGCTGACTATCCTCCTGCTCCTTCTGAATTGTACGACGCCGAAGGTACAGTAGTTTTGCAGTGTTCTCTGAGTCACTTTTGGTGCGGGACATAGATTGCCGACCAAAGTGGGTAGTTTGAAGGGTCCGGTCACCCATACAGTGTAGAATAACACGTCGAACCTACGCTTGTTCGTTAGTGGTGAGACAACCACCGGGGTTCCACTTAGTCTTACGGAAATACACGAAGCCGAAGGTGATTTAGCAGCGTTACGCCAGTCGTCATTGGCGCGTCGGGGATATATATTGCTGAACAATGTCGGCGTTTTGAAGGACATATCTTCCCATGCAAGGTCGACCAACGAGTCAAACACACCCTCGCTTCTTTGTATGACGCCCAGGGTCTCCCTATCGGCGAGGCAGGCTACTTAAACAGTGGAAGCCTGTACGCAACATGCATTTAAAGGGGATTGTTTTTGCAGAAGACAGCCTCGGTCTCCACGCTCCATCACACTCGCCTCATTATTGTTTATAGCACATAGACAGAGAGGTACATGAGGCAAGGGTACCTGAGAGTACGCCGCATCCGTTCGCATTAACAAAAGGAAAAACACAAACAAAATCTCGCTGCATTATTAACGAATTAAATCATCGCCGAGACGACGGCAGCATGGACAAACCCGCGGGCAAGCCGAGACCGCTTGCGATGAAATCAGCCCCACTCGTTAGCCCAAGTTCACTCAATTATGTACACGTTGAGTTTGTGGAAATCGATCACGTACAGCGCTTACAACCGATGATACAAGACGCCAACAGGTCGATCTCCTGCATTATTAGAGTGAAATTTTGCTTCCATGGAAGCAGGTGGAAGCAGGTAGAATATTCCATGGAAGTCGAGTTCCGCAAAAGCTTGCAAGGAAGTGGTGGAACCTTGCATGGAAACAGGCTCAAGCTCAAGCTCTCACTACTTTCATGGAAGCTTCCATCGCTTCCATGAAACTTACATGGAATCTTCCATCGCTTCCATGAAACTTACATGGAAGCTTCCATCTTCTTCCATGGAATTATGTTATGGAAGCTTTTGCATTGACGTGGTTAAATAGTTTCCATGGAAGTACAGTAGTTATGGAAGCTTCTCTGGAAAGGTGTTCCACGGGGACGGCAGCAGCTTCCGTGGAAGTACTCAAGATTTTCCGTGGGAAGCTTCCACTACATCCGTGAAAGCCTCCATGTAGGCATCTTCCGCGGAAGAACATGGGCGTTTCCACCACAGGCGGTCGGGACCCCCCCCTTGCATTTTTTAGTGTGGGTGTTATTAAATCCTTTTTTTTTGTGGAGACATTGGACAATGCGTATATCATAGCAAACCCAACAAGGTGTCGACATCCTCTCAGTTCGGTATGCCTAATGGTATGTACATACTGTAGTTCAATGTCTCCAAAAGCAGGGGAGCATTTTTGTTTTTCTCGAACGTCACATTCGTCTTTTCGAGGACCCAGACAGGAGGGGGGGGGGTGGCAAACTAAAACCAAGTAAAGATAAAGTGGAAAAAAATGTCATGTTCTCTCGATTCGTACAGAAATCCCAACGGTCCGATTTGTTTTTCATTTGTACCTTTGTAGGATCCGCGCTCTTCCCTGCCGACAGGAGGATTGCTTTACGCCCGCATTGTGCAGGGGGGGGGAGGGGGGAATCGGCCACCTGTGATTGGAGCAGTGGAAGCTTCCGAGTACTTCCATGATAGCTTCCATCCGCTTCTATGGAAGCGGCGGAAGCTGCCGTGGATCTGGTGGAAGTTTCCGTGGAAGTGGTGAAAGCTTCCATTCAAGCTTCCTTTCAAGCTTCCATAGTAAAAGCCAGAGCTTAATGCGGGAGACCGGGGTCGTGGCGGAGGGGTTTCCGAAGCGCGGGGACCCCATCCAGGTGTTGCAGTGGAAGCTTCCGTAGAAGTGGCGGCAGCTTCCAGAAGCTTACATGGAAGCTTCCACCAACTTCCATGATCAAAACCAATAATAATTGATGCAGCAGACCGGGGTCGTGGCGGAGGCCCAGAAGGCTGATCTGACATGATATGGGTCAACATTCTGAACAGAACGTGTCTACGAGTACTCCCACGAGTGTCTCGTATTCTGGATATGCTATTATTAATAGTTCGTACAACAAGAATTTTGCGGTTCGTTTCTATGAATTGTTACGTACAAATACTTCAGCTGTGAGTACGACCGGTTGAGTGGTTGACCCTTGACTTTCCAAGCTGCGTGATACGTCAGACACACTCGTTCATTGGGCATGCTCGCTCTATATTCAAATTTGTATACCGTACGTACGTACTTACGGCACTTGGTATATACGTACCTGGTATGTACGTGTTTGCTTTCTAAAAACTAAAAGAAGTCCGTTTTCGTACGTAAAAAATTGAAAAATACGTCAGCTGTGAGTATAACCAATTGAATGGTTGGATTTTGTTGCGTTCACATTGTTGCCGTTTCGAAAGCGTTTCGTATGAACCGGTATTTAGAAGAATCCAACCAAAGCCGCCGTCCGTCAGTGATCACTACCACGCACAGCACACAGCACGCTGCTCGCGGCGAGGTGTGCGCCCTGCCACCTGGTCAGCGTGCGATCCGCTGCCAAGGGACGGGCGTGCGATTGCACAGTCTTTTCGTGGAACACCGCTGTCCAGCAAACGTGCGTAAATGCGAAAGCTTTTCCAGAGAGGACAGAGTACAACAGCAGCAGCAGTACGAAGAGTATCTGAATGTTTCGAGAGTTGTTTCAAGAGCACGAGCTCGACCTCGCAAGATATGCCCGTACTGTAGCTTAGCAGACAGCGTCAGATTGTGTCGGCGGTCGTCTCGTTGCTCCTGACGGGCATCGACGGCTATACGGAACAACGCGCCGGCATAACTTACGTATCCATCTCGCGTGTTGCATCCGGCGGCATGCCGTTTGTTGTTGCTCTGATTTTCCCACAGCTTGCATCACCGGGCGGAGCGAGATATATCTTGCGATCTACCCGGTACAGCAAGCTCTACACGTACACCGTTGGCTTCCAGCCTCCAACTGCGATTACCATAGGTAAGCCGATATTATACCCAGTGAACGCGTCGACCAGGTTGAGCAGGCAGGATCCTGAGTAAGGACTGTTGGGGGAGGGTCTCCTGTACATGTACTGTATATCTTCTCACCAAAGAAAGATACTTCAGTAAAAGTTGCTCGTACGAGTCGTACTATCGATGGTTGTTGTGGATACGTCCGGGGATACGGTACTATGCTGTGGTTGCTGTACGGCTATTGGGGCTGAATACAGAGGACGATATCGTACTATTACTGTAGTGTATCCTACTGCATGTGATACTTGATACCTGGTACCGGTACATACGTATGATACTCTGCACAAGGTCATTACACGAGGAGCACGCGCGATCCCAGTATCACACGCAGCGTGCAACTATGAGTTTCGACGGAATTTGTCGATCTCAGCTGAGATACCGTATCTTAAAAAAGATACGACGTATCATGTACCTCGACGTACCAGGTATATTTTTAACCAAAAAACAAATGTTGCGTTTGCGTCAAAGTTATGTTTCGTGTGCTACCCGTCCGTTTCATGCTTGTTCCAGATCTACCAGTATCTTCCTGCAAGCGCACACAACCAACCCCCCCCCACTCTACAGTATGCCTTCACGAGAAATGTAAAACACACGCGGCCGACATATCACGTAGCATGCAAAGCTGAGTACCAGTGTCCGTTATTCAATCGATTGCGCTCATAGTTGACGTACGAAATGTACGACATGAATGACATGCTATTTTGTATGCACATTTATGTTATCGTACCGTAATAAAGAAGAAGCAATTAGCCACAAAACGGTATATCGGGGGTGTTTGGAGCCAATTGACGGTACTGTACATGGAAAATTCGTCACTCTGAAGCCCCTTATATCGGCAGCGCTCAGGCCAAGACACCGCTATGCCGTGGTCTGACCACAACTCCTACAGTACAGCGGCACCTTACTGCTCAGGTCAGGTTTTGCCGTTCTATCTTGTACAGAGCGCCGACCGATATGCCCGTCATACGCGTGCAATGTCAACCCCGTAAAAAAAAATGAAATGCATTTGAATTGCAGTACTGTATGTGTCGGATTGCCCTATACCGGAAAGTGGCGCAGACACCCTCGCTATACCGTTTTACGGATGTTGATCAATTAAAAGGATTTCGAGCTGCCAGCTTCAGGTTTGTTTGATAAATACTGTAGGCTCCTGTTCGGGATTCGGGACGGTATACCCTTGGCAGGTGGTAGCACAGGCTTGCGCTGGTAGTGGTTGAACTACCTGGCTGTGGCGTTCGGGAAAGGCAAAATATGATTGATGTTGAAAGGTGCCGCTTGCGGGCAAGGAAATCGTACGAACATTATGGACCTCTGAAGTCCATGCTCGCTGGTATTCGTCCTGTGGTCATCTGGGGTCATTCTGGGTACGTCCCCGGGTATCATAGGTGGGTATGGAATATGCGGATGGTATACCGGATGCGGTTTACATGGGATATCTTGGATATTATTCGTCCCCGGGGTTTCAGGTGTATATGGATTATGCAGGGGGTAAAACGGAACTGGTGTTTCTTCTGCTGTAGATCATCGCCCCACCAGGTCACTTCTTTTCTTCCAGCGGGGACTCTCTAACTGGGCTCTGCCCGGGTTCTGCCTGGGTTCTTCTGGGTAATAATAATTCACACATCTTATTTCGCGTCAGCTAGGGTGACGAACTCTCTCGAGTGGTACAGCTTTATGCTGGCCTTGAGCGGAGCTAGGTCATCCGGGGCTTCCCATAATACTGCAGTATTCGAGGGGAAACCGGTTGTCGCAAGGGATTTTTCGAGTTTGAGGGTTGGGTTTGTGTATCTTTCGGTCAGGTATCGGTCGTGAGGGTAACTCGGTTATCTTGGGTATATATCTACAGCAGTACGAGTCTTCGGGTCTTCAGATATATATCTACGAGGTCTTCGTGCTCCAGGTGGAGCTAGCTTTGGTTGCTGCTGCAAACATTATCTACAAAACAGGTCAGGGTTGAAAGATACGCTTCAGGATACGATAAAATATCGACGAGATCTTCTTGGTTACAGGTACTATACGAGCCAATGTCATACCCGTCGGGATATTTTACTACACTTGGGTGCGAGATATTTGTCATCGAGCCAGTGGTGCAAGCTTGGGGCGATCTATTCCTCGAGTGGAGGTTAAGCAGCTGAAAGGTCTTAAGCTGCCTTTGAAGACGAGGAGGGCACTTTTTGAACGCCACAAGATCAAGGTTGAAACAGGTTCTGGTGGATCGTTTTAATCACAATCATGTGATGCTTCTCTTGATTGTTTTGTGTTTTTGTTTGTTTAACTGTATGTATGTGTCTGTTCGAATTTTGTCATGGAAATGAATTTCGTTTTCGTTTTCGTTTTCGTTTTCGTTTTCGTTTTCGTTTTCGTTTTTTTTTTTTGTATTTTTGGTTCTCGTTTTGGTTTGATTTTTTTCGTGTTGTATTCCAGTAGTATTTGTTCAGAATTTATTGAAATTTGCACTTTGCCGAGAAGAACCAACCATATTGACATCTGCACATATCGTTTGTTTTTATTGTGAAATGGAAAACCCTAGTTGGTTGGGGATACACCTGTGAAATGCTGCCAATCTGGAGTACACAGGTAAAAAGTGCCAGGAATATCGTTGCAGTATAAGTACAGTATTCACGTAGAAATCCAATATTGGGGATGGAACTCCCTATTGGAATCGGAGGCGAATTTTTTGGGTTCTCGGTGTAATTGGCTGAAATATGTATATGTGATTGTGTAGTATTTTTTGTATGTGAGCTTGAGTGACTGTATGTCGGCATGTATGTGTGATTGAGTGCGTGAGTTAATGTGGAGGCACTGCACGAGAAGTGAGTGAGAGTGTACGAAAGTGCGAGAGACCGCATACATATGCGTACGTGAGCGAGAACGCATGTATCAGGCATGGTAAGTGTATTTGGAGTGTGTGTGAGTGCGTGTTTACTGAAATGTGAATGTGTACAATCTGATAGGCAACTTTACAGGTTAGCATATCAGGTATATGAATGCGTTGAGTAAATACTCTGCTTGTTTGTGTGCCTGTCTGTATGATTTTCACGTTGTTTGTTCTTCATCGCAAGATTGATCTCTATGAGCAAGTGAGTGCATGGTGAAGATACACAATAAGTAAGTGTCGGTGTATGTTGATAGTTTGTGGTGTAGTTGTACCTGGTATCTCTTAGTTTGAAGTTGAGATGTCTTACAAACGTTCGTTGTAGTTTTTTTATGAGATTCAATCAAAACAGTTGCGTGGTGACAACAATATCGAGGATGCATGCCATCTAAGATAGGACATTGGAACACGTGGATGCTCGTGGTGTTTGTTTTATATTCTTCTTCGCGTTGAGCTTATTGGGGACGGCCCCTGAATGTCCCTGTCTTCTTTTTTTCTGTCGTTTTTCCCCAAGTCCCTTTGGGCCTGTGGGTTTGCTCTGGGGGGGGGCTGTGGTCATCTGGGGGCATTCTGGGTACGTCCCCGGGTACTATAGGTGGGTATGGAATATGCGGATGGTATACCGGATGTGATTCACATGGGATATCTTGGATATTATTCGTCCCCGGGGTTTCAGGTGTATATGGATTATGCAGGGGGTAAAACGGAACTGGTGTTTCTTCTGCTGTAGATCATCGCCCCACCAGGTCACTTCTTTTCTTCCAGCGGGGACTCTCTAACTGGGATCTGCCCGGGTTCTGCCTGGGTTCTTCTGGGTAATAATAATTCACACATCTTATTTCGCGTCAGCTAGGGTGACGAACTCTCTCGAGTGGTACAGCTTTATGCTGGCCTTGAGCGGAGCTAGGTCATCCGGGGCTTCCCATAGTCCTCTGTGAAGAGAAGAGTATACCAAAGAAGACCGGAGGGAGAGAGAAATAAGAGAGAAATAAGAGTGAGCACAGAGGGGTGTTCCACTTTGTTGTCTCGACGTCTACAGAAGTGTTCCGCTCGAGAAGCTTCGAGCTTCGAGACTGTCAAGAACGGTCCTTGAGATCTGGAACAAAGAACGGTCTTTGTGTTGGGATTTGAACCTTCCCATAATACTCCGCATCTACGTAGAATCCCCCTTATAGAGAAAGTGTTTCGTATTGCGTTCTGTTATGAACAGTTAGTGATTCTACCGCTGCCGTTATTCTACGTGACGTATCATATAGCTACAGGTACACTGCACTATGAAGCTGTACTGCAGTCTCCACTGAACATGAAGTCCATAGACTGTTGTGCTACTGCAGCTGCTACTGAACCTTGATCACGAAAACAGGTTGCTGTTGCCTACCAGGTATTTCTTGACAGGGTCCATGCTTGAGGCACGAATCTAGTGTAGTGCCCATATCAACGTTTTACGAATACTGAAGTGCCCCTTCTTGAGCAAGATCTGCCTTTTTCGCTACGTACCTGGTCATCAAGTTTATATTTCGAGCGATCGCACCGCAGCACAGCAGCATTGCTGCATCTCACTGGTCTGATTAGCCTGAACAGGTACGAGTACAGTAGTTGGCACGGGATGGCACATGGATCGTTTCTGGATCTTTGTATTGGCCTGTTGCCTGATATATTCATCACATATTATTTCATGCGAGTTTCTAATTTTGACCAAGTCTCTCGTGATAGGGACCCCTTGCAAGAAAGCGTCGACCGTTTTTTTACTTGATTAAACAGTTCAATCTGTCTGCACTTTTCTGTCGGCACTTTTCATCAAATTCTCATAATTTTATTTGTCTACAACGTTGTTATCCAACATATTCTCAAACTTTTATCTGTCTACGTCGTTGTACTCTAACATAAAAAGAAGAAGTTGTGATTCGTACATGGGTCTCGAACCCGTGACCGTCGTGTTGACAAGCCCCTGTACTACCTGTTACTCTACTCGTACGAGTTGTGTGTACGTACAGTCAGTTTTTCTTTATTTCTATAGTAAACGTACTGCAACTCTAACGAGAAAAAAAACGTGGTCAACACGGTTTTGGACCCGTGACCCTCGTTTTTTCCTGTTTCTTTTTCCCCACTACTGCACACAAGTTGTTCAAGTCATTTCAGACCCACCACACAAAGACCAAGTCATTTCAGACCCACCATACAATTTAAAGTAATTTCCAGCCCACTATACAAAAACCAAGTAATTTCAGACCCCCATACAAAAATAAAGTCATTTCAGACCCCCATACAAAAATCAAGTCATTTCAGACCCCCCATACAAAAATCAAGTCATTTCAGACCCCCCATACAAACATCAAGTCATTTCAGACCCACCATACAAAAACCAAGTTATTTCGGACCCACCATACAATTTCAAGTCATTCCCAGCCCACTACGAGTATACAAAAACCAAGTCATTTCAGACCCCTCATACAAAAATCAAGTCATCTCAGACCCACCATACAAAAACCAAAAGTCATTTCAGACCCACCATACAATATCAAGTCATTTCCAGACCCCCCATACAAAAGCCAAGTCATTTCAGATCCCTGATACAAAAATGAAGCCATTTCAGACCCCCCATACAAAAATGAAGTCATTTCAGATCCCTTATACAAAAATCAAGTCATTTCGGACCCCCCGTACAAAAACCAAGTCATTTCAGACCCACCATACAATTTCAAGTCATTTCCAGTCCTTTATACAAAAACCAAGTCATTTCAGAACCCCCATACAAAAACCAAGTCATTACAGATCCGCATTACAATTTCAAGTCATTTCGGACCCCTCATACAATTTCAAGTCATTTCAGAACCACAATACAAGAACCAAGTCACTTTAGACCCCCGATACAATTTCAAGTCCTTTCAGACCCCCCATACAAACATCAAGTCATTTCAGACCCACCATACAAAAACCAACTCATTTCAGACCCACCATACAATTTGAAGTCATTTCCAGCCCACTATACAAAAACCAAGTAATTTCAGACCCCCGCAAGTGGAGCAGATCCTCATTGTCATAGCCCTCGCCATCATGCGCGTGTACCGCCTGAAGCGAGGGCAGATCGTCCACGTTTTTTCCTGTTTTTTCCCCACCAATGCAGACAAGTTGACGACAGTTACTAATATCCTGCTGCACGAGTTCCTAGCGACAGCTATACTATCTTTTTATGCCTACAGCAACAGTAATACTGTAGTCTCGCTTTCGGCCGGGAAGTCGTTTAAATGGGGACACGGGACAAGCGGGTGCATATACAGTACCTTGGTCATTAGTCACGCGGGTTGCTATGTATGCCTGTCGTAATGCTTCTATATCGTGTGCTATACGTATGAATCAGAGTCGTTCGTTATACTCGTATAGGATATTAATCGGGACGATTCCAATATATCGAATCGAAACAAGACAGTAAAAAACCACTTACTACGAAGCAATTACAAGATACAACGCAGCAGGGTACTTTAGAAGTACGCACATATTATGTCATACATGACATGCATACATATGATACATGCTCGGGCCGAATATAAAACTCTACGAAGTATGATAACAGCGAACCAAGCAACAGTCGTTATGTTTATACGATTGGCGTGGCTGAGAGATAGCAACAACACTTTGTAAGCACCCAACCGCCCACTGCTGTCCTACGTAACGATGGACTTGTATATACTGTAGTACCTCCTTCTAAAAAATGAAGATGCAAACGAAATAATGTACTGTAGATTTTTCTTGCGTGCACTGTGCGTACAGCTCTTCAATGCGTACTAAGGTCTCCGATGATAGACCTGCCGCCCTGTCAATGTTCTGTCACTATCCACCGATAACCCGTACGCGCCAACGTTTAATCGCCCGTCACCTCCGCACGACTCTTCTCCACAGCTCGCCAAAGAGGTCCGTGGGCTCCACCACCACCATGCGTCTCCTCTTAGCACTACTAGCAGGAGGGATGCTGCCAGGAGTGAGCGGGCAGGCCGACCCGTTCAGCGTGTATGGCGACATCCACCACCAGCGGCTCGCCTTCCCTTCGTTCTTTGCGACGGCAGCTATGATGGTGAGTTTTGCCAAAATAAAGGCCTCGTGTCCCGCTGTTGCCCCCAACGTATGCGGTTGCTGCACGCGGTGTACAGACAAGAGTGAGCTGGGCGCTAGTTGGTGTGATATGCTCCGCGGTAGTTTGGTGCAGCGTGGACGGAACCCAGTCAGATCGGAAACCTCAACATGTGTATCTCCTGCTCTACAGTAGATGGGTGCTTCGACCATTAGGATCTTGGTCCGGGGATCTTGTCTAGATAACGGAGGTGCGACCCACACAGAGTAAGTTTCACCAGTACCAACGCTTACGTGGATCACCGAACGAAGAGCGCCGAACTTGAGCAAGCACAACTTGAATAGAGACTGAACACCGCCGAGCGGTGCACACGCTGGACCCAGCACGTGATCACGCTCGATTGCCCTGGGTACCGGTAGATCGAAAGGCATTTGTTTCGTACCCGCGTTGATCGGATTTTGTGAAAAGAAAGCGATTCAGAGGCTCCACGTAAAACAGAACACTGTGGCTCGTGTGGAGTAGTTTCGCTTCCCGTCTTCTCGTGGCAAGGGCCATTCTTATCTAGAGTATGTTTGTCCTTAAATTCCAGATTTTCTGTATTTGGTTTTTGTGCAATGTTTAATATTTCCAAATATTCTATTTTGTTTTCCGAATATTGGATGGCGAAGCGTTCCTGATAATTAGCACCTCAACTTATTTCACAGATCTTGCGGAAAACAAATCGATAATCTGGAAACAATTTCCGAAAGAAAGGCCATAAAGTAGATGGTCGTCCAATCTTCAGCGTCGCAAAGTTTAGTCAAGTTCTATCAGGCCGAGTTGGAAAGCTGTGGCGAGAGCCAGAGACTGGTCGGCTTTCCGAAAGTGCTTCGTATCGTGAGACACTGCTCTATTTCGCCTGTCTTCAACTATATTACATGCGAAAATATTTTAGCGCATACCATACGATGGCACCGGACGGTGCCCAGGTTGTGAATCATAACGTATGTTGCCCGGTTCGCCAGGAATATTTCGTCAATCTCAGCCGGCTCCGATAACGAAATAGTAAAAGCGACTATTTTACCCTCGCCCTTCTCCACCATACGAGTCGGGTACGCTCGTGAAAGGAACACTCTCAGGTAATACACACACTACTTGGTACATCCGGTGTCCTCTAAATTGTCGACAATAACTGATGCTTTGCCCCTGCGCTGCGCGCACGTTGCTTGTGCTTTGTTTTCCCCTACCGTATTCCCGTCCGCCAGCCTGTCTTCATCGGCACTGGGATTCATTCTACTATTCGGGCTATTGCTAACACATTCGCTCCGATCGAGAAGCCAGCTCTTCTCACTAACGGCACAAGCATCACCGATAACGACGAGAACCTCTACAACTGCCTCGCTGTGGCTCTCTTCAGACCATTTGAGGCTCCCGGCGCGGCTGTGCCCACGACTGTCGCAGCATTGGTGCCGTCGGCAGAGCACACTTGCAGTGTAGCCACGGTCAACGCCATGATCGCCGGGGACGCCCCATTCGACACGAGCAGCGACGACGGGCACGGCACATCCGCCCTGGTTCTGTACCGACCAGTTGAGGCTGCCCGTACGGTGGAGTATTTGACGTGCTCAGCTTTTGTGCCTGAGGGCAAGCTCGCCCGCGCTTTCGCCACGATTGGCATCACCGGTGGAAACGTCGACGGCCCCGTCATGGTCATCGCGGACACCCCCGTCGCCTCGAGCAACGCCGACGATGACCTGTCCGATGCCTTCGCTGTGGTGCTGCACCGGCCGTCCAACTCGATGGCCAACACTGAGTCCGCTGCCGCCGCACTAGTGCGCACTACTCTCGTGTACTCTTCGACCACGGCTGATGCCACCGCTGGACATGACGACGCTCGCGCCATCGTCACCGTCGGCATCACGGCTAAGGACACGTTGGAGGGGCCCGGCACGGCTTTGCCCATAACTATCGCAGTATTGGTGCCTGCGGAAGAGCACACTTGCAGTCTAGCCACAGTCGACGCCATGATCACCGGGGTCGCCTCCGTCGACACGAGCAGCGACGACCGGCACAGCAGAACCGCCTTGGTTCTCTACCGGCCAGTGGAGGCTTCCCGTACGGTGGACTATTTGACGTGCTCAGCTTTTGTGCCTTCAGCCGCACCTTGCTTCTACCAGTCGTTCGGGTCGACCGGATGTCAAAGCGAGGCTACAGACTAGGCAGGGGGATACTTGTGATCTAGTGGTAGAGGTGAGTGGAACTTGGTATCCGATCTAGACATGAAGCTCTTCTGTAAGCTCCACACAAGAATCTGCTGTATTGATACTGTAGATTGCTATAATTTGAAGTGTTTTTATACAGTCGACTAGGGGAGGGACGCTTGGTGACGGTGTTCCCTTCCACAATGTGTTTGTTGTGTAGTAGTACATGGTGATAAGCATCTAAACCGAACTACTGAACAGTACACCTGGTACATCAAAACGCGGTAATACCTTCCTTCGGCAGGTCCCTGCTGAGTTCGAGGATGTCGTGGACAGCATCACTCCCGCCGTCAAGGTGGTTGCTATTTTCTGTTGAATGAGGAGTCCCTGGACCTCTACCGTACATTCCGCAGGCACATAAATCATTTTCGTGTATGTGTTACAGTATATATCACTGTATGTACCAGGTTATTTACAAGTGAGACGGAGAACGTAGCTCGGAATCGGACTTCCCTTCCACATGAGCTCTTCGTAGTTCTACAGGATGAGAAACGTACAGGCTATACCTATTTGGTTTAATGAAAACAGCAGCACTGGCATGCCTTCGTGCAGGTTCCTACCGTGTCCGATGGCGGTGAGGATGAAGTGGAGAGGCCAGTCCCTCCTGATGTCAAGGCGAGTGATGCGTGTGCTGTTCGGCCTAGAGCTCTGCAGCTCTAAAGGTCTGCGATTATTGAAGAAAGTAGACGTAGCGCAGTTTTGGATCTCCTCGTAGAACAGAACTACTGTACGTACGTAGAGTGGAAGCGATGAGTTGGCCTGGTCAAAATGTGTACTCTGAAGATACATCTGCTCTCTCGAAACCAGCTTTGCCGCTTACGCTGAGTACGTTACGTTGTCATCCGTTTAGCTCATCTGCATTCCACTGCAGACGATTTCTGGTTCACGTTGTGTACATGTCCAGGAGGCATGTTCTTGCCCCACCCACTATCAGCGATGTGATGTCACGTTAACTTGGTAGCCCTACTTTGAATACTAGCTGCAGTAGCGCTATCGCACTAGAAGAGACACCCCTCCCCATGCCGAACGATGTTCGTTTACGAAGCGATAACAGGTATATATTCCACCTCGTAAGTCCATTGCGTTCACATTCCATTGTTTGGCCCGTTCCATCTGACGGTTCTTGTTGGTGTCTATCAATATACCGCCCTCGCCTACTTTCCGCAGGGATCTTCTTCCAAGGTCTCCCCCCGGCTATCGAAGCTGGCTCTTGCGGCATCCGTTCTCCCATTGGACTTCTATGAGCTATATGTTGCGTTCCCCACACTGGGCACTGCCGTTTCCACTTTCCTGTCGGAGTCCTGGTCCGGTCTCTGGTCCGGTCTCGGGCTGCTGCACCTTACCCCTACCGATGTTTGGGCGCAGCTGAGGGACATGGCGAGCTGGTGCTTGATGCTGCTGGCATCGGCAGACTCCGCGATCGAGGAGGCTTTGGTCTCGTTCAACTCGTGGATCTGGTCCTTGACCCTCGGCCAAGACGTCTTGTTCACCATGGCGGACGTTTCTTTTACCTGGTGGGGGTGAGCAATCGCGGTTTGTTTGACGCACTCAGTAGAGGTATGGGTTTTAATGATTCAGCCTCCCTGGCTGGTATTCCCGTCACACGAGGCGCCCGTGGTTGTATGAGCTCTGGTAAGGCATTGACAAGATAGGGACGAACACACTGTAGGACAACAACCGACTAATTTAGTAGTCCTAGAACCTTGTAGAGCCATTGGGGGGCATGTTTCAGGTACACAAAATTGTAATCTCAAGAAGTACGTGCCACTTGTACGGCTTTAACTATATCCCTACCAGGTGTTTACTGTAGTGAGGTCGGAAGGCCAGTAGATACCAGACCTCGACTCGCTTCTTTGTTTGCCATGCCGTCGTTTCCTTTCCCCGTTCAGAGCGCAGCTTTCGTTACAGAAAATGTTCTGAATTGATTGTTTTGATCGTTTTCATGGTTCTTGTTCGAGAACATTACGGACCGACGTTTGCGAAGTACCGCCAAGTACATCGTGTATACCCGATAGTTAGCTTTCCCGTATTCACGCACCAGGTATGCGTGTTGCGCTCGGTGAGTCTGCTTGGGTTTGCGGTAGATTACAGCACGGCAATGGTGACATTATATGCTTCTTTTAGATACCTGGGTATCACGTATCCATTGTTTTTAAAGTATATAGACACCTACAGGCCTTCCCACCGAGCAATACGTACGCCTCACGTAGTAGACCTCTGCAGTAGATCTACTGTGCAGTAATTTGCGACATATTGCGTGTTGGGAATCTTGGATATGTATTATAACTGCAGTCGTGGCAAAAGGTTCCTGGGTGTAACTGTACGAATGGGTATGGTGCCATGGTGCATCATTGTAGGGTCGAAGAAAGGTCCGAAACATGCCCCCGCGCGCCCCTCTCACGGCTTCCTGGTGGTAGGGCTCTACCGTTAGCCTTCCGGCGTAGATCCTACTATTTACCTCTGTGCATGATCGACCCCCTCCACCCCGCCTTTGAACTCGTTTAAAGGTGCTTCAGACGGTCAGCTTTTGAGGCGTTCGTGGGATACCTGGTCGCTCGCAAGGGCTGGGTGATGACGACCATGGGCCTGTTGTTGCTGCTTTTCGGCCCAGGATATATCGTGATCGGCATCACAAAGATTGTGGATTACTTCGGGGACGCGAATTACGAGGATACCACGAAGCCGGCTGCGCGAGAATGTCGAGTCCACAGCCGCCCCGACAGCCGCCCACGACAGACTCGCCGAGGAAGACGCGGCCGTGCGAAGAAAAAGACGAAATGGAAGTAGACGTTCGAGGTTCGCGAACGCTGTGTGCCTGACAACGTTCATGGACTGGGTGGGTAGGGTATATAGGGAGGGAGGGAGATAGCGAGGGGGGGAATTAGAGAGGGAGAGGGAGGGAGGGAGGGAGGGGGAAGGGCTGGGCACGCAAACATGCGCGAACTATTAGGGTTCTTAGGGGGCAACTACGCCAACGAGAACAATTCCAAGGTGTCATCGAAGGCTCAACGATGACACAGACAGGGTTTAGCCCACCAGGACGCGCACTCAAAGTGTGCGTTCATAAACATGGCACGAAAGAGAGCGGCGGAGTTAGTCGTGTCTTGCACTTAACACGTTCCCAACGGGTGAATTTTGTGTAATCGGGGAGCGCCAATTTGTAACGCGCGGGTAACAAATAGTATTCGTAACCCCTAGCTGCGAAAGTCGAGAGGCATTCCCTAACCGTAACCCTAACCCTACCCCAAACACTGTACACCACCTATACTCCCTACCCCTGCACCTAACCCCGAATCTGTCCTTGGAAAGCTGCATAGGGCATAATAACCCTTAGATTTAATACAGCACGTCAGCTGTGAGTTCGACCGATTGAGTGGTTGGTACTCAAGTTGGAATTTGCAGCTATGTTCTATGCAGCTATGTGAGGGCTTGATTCGGTGCTAGGGGTAGGGGTAGGGGGTAGAGGTGATGTATACGGTTTGGGATAGGGTTAGGGTTAGAGTTTGGGTTAGGGGTTGCTTCTCGGCTTTTTCAGCCAGGGGTTACAAAGAGGCGCTTCCGTGTAATCGGCAATCCATAACTACAGCGCAAGGTTACTGATGGACTCATGTGACCTACCGGCGCTACGATTGGAGATGGCGTCACAGTCTTGCCGTTCGTGGACATCGATGCGATCCCCTCTCGGCTTTCTTCGCTTAAGAAACGGACGCATACACTATCAGTATTCGTTTGTCCAAAATTGGTGCGCCCGTACTGAGAGGGGGGCGCTGGTGTAGTTTTCGTGCAGAGATGGTTATCCACATTCAGTTGAGGGTTGGTTGAGGTGGGTTTCGACGCTCCAGAGAGGCATGCACGCATGGTACTGTGCCTGTTCGAAGTGCTGCATTCAGGGCGAGTGAAGTGTAGAGGACCCGGTGTGTCGTGCTGGAGGGTACAGTTACACGCCCGATGCGCAGGGCATGGCTGCAGACCGCTTTGTGTCGGCGCCCCCGTGGCTTTTATTCGGGGTTTTATTTAGTGGTGCGGGGGCATGACAGAACCGAATTAAGAGCGCATTTATGGGATACAAGGGAAAGCGCTCGTATCGCGTTCGTTTTTTGTATCAAACCGTCCTTGAACCGCTCCTAACCTCCCCTCCGGGCCTTCAGAGGTGAAACTGTTGGAAAATAAATGGTGTTTACAGAAACAGCCGCACGACGCACGACGCAACGCGGGTTACCAGGTTAGGGGGTGATGGTTTCACTATCGAATTCCAACACAAAGAGCTGCACGACACACGCGCAGCTTGATCTTTAAGCACGCTGTACAGCAGTCACATAGAGTTGCACAACACACGCGCAGCTTGATCTTTAAGCACGCTGTACACCAGTCACATAGGGATAAGAGCACCCACTTGTCATTTGTTTTTATCGCTATAGATGGGCGCCTGAAGGATTATCTGCCGAATGCTGTTATCTTGGGTTCTCTTACCTCAAGGCACCAACCGCTCTCTTCTATTCCCCGAAATAGCTCCCCTCCACCTTTTGAGAGCCCCAGTCTTTCTTCGTCTTCCCTCTAACCCCCCGCTCCCCCTCTCCACTCGCTCGCTCACCCACCAGCCGCCTCGACACCATCGCTCGCCCTGCACCGGCCATCAGCGACAAGTCTGTTCCCCAAAACACACAACCTTGACCCCCCAAATACCTCCAGGCAGAGCTGCTTGCTGCCGATGTGCCTAGTGCTCCGTTTAGCCAACCGAGGCGCCGTGAAACAGCGTGGCGAACCTACGTATGTATACCCGATATGCACATACACATAATACTATGTTAAGGATTACATTTTAATCCAGCGTTTTCCCAGCCCGACGCCCATTGGTCAAGCCTTCCCCCCCGCCTGCTCTCGGCCAATATGGTGCGGCGGTGCGCGCGGTGGTAGTACAGATACCCCCTTGGGGGAACCGCCCAGTCCCGCCGCACCCGGCGACGATAGGTCCCCATCTCCGGTTGGGAAATCTCTCCGTGTCTCTACAACTCCACCCACCCTGGGAATAAATAATGACCCCCCGGCTTGAACCCGCTCCGCACGGTGTGGAAACCCCAGCCCAACCTGCCGATCGCTGATTGGATGGGGCTCGACGTTAAATCCAGCGCCACCCGGGGACGATAGAGCCCCATACCCGAATAAAACATCCCTGCATACATCTACAATTCCAACTGTCCGGGGATGAAAACCGAGATCTCCCGGGTGGACACCACCCCGCACCGTGTGGAAACTCCAGCCCCACCAACCGATTGTTGATTGGCTGGGGCTCGAAAATAAACCCAGTGCCACCCGGGGACGATAGGGACCCATCTACGGTTTGGAAACCCCTCTATACGTCTCCAACTCCAACAGCCCGGGGACGAATACCGAGTTCCCCCGCTTCGACACTGCCCCGCACGGTGTTGAAATCCCAACCCCACTCTGGGTCTATCACTTACTGGCTGGGGTATAGCTTTGGGGAATGCCACACATCGGGAGGATGGCGTTCTACCGCCGGGTACTGAACCCTTCCATATATTGTGCCGGTCGCCCCGGTGGTTCAGCAGGTGACCACGAAGCCTGTCGAGTTGGAAGTCGAGGGTTCGAGTCTCCGTATGGGGATATTTATCCTCAAATGACACCAACTGTCGAGAGCGCATATTATAGCGTGGGTAAGCACAATTCGACGAGAGTTGACGAGGGAAGAAAGTGCTAAACTACCGGTATTCTCGCGATATAAATGCAAGGCACGTACCGTAGTGGGGAGGGGGGGGGAGAGCCTACTTAGTGACCCCAGATCTGAGTTACGACTAAAGAGGGAGAGAGAACAGAAGGACGAAGATAATAAATGGGATGGAAAATAAATATATACGAAGTATATATATTACCACTCCGACAAACCGGGTATGGAATATGGGACCCAATTAATAGGATCTATGTCACCCCGCACGGTATGGAAACCCAAACCCCACTGGCTTCGTCACTAATTTTATCAGGTTTGTGGATCCAGCGCCACCCGGGGAGGTTAAAGGGTCATCCCAGGACCATGATTCCATCCATATATATACAACTCCGACACGGCATTGAAAACGGCGACCCCCCAAGTCGATACCACCCTGCACGCTGTGGAAACCCAAACCCCACTGGCTCAAAGCGGATTGGCTGGGATAGCTTTGAGGTTCCATCGCACGCGGGTAGGATAGGAGCCCATGCCGGGATAATCAACCCTTCCATACATCTACAACCCCGACAGAGCGGGGGCGAAATCATTATCACCCGGATTGATACCGTTCCACACGGTGTAGAAACCCCAACTCCACTGGCTCTGTCACTGATTGGCTGAGGTTCGGGGAGCCAGCGCCACCCGGGGTGGATATTTTTTTATCCCCGCATCATAAACACTTCCATACCTCTTCAAATCTAACACACCGCGGACGACAAATAACGACCCCCCGGGTCGACACCGCCTCGCACGATGTGGAAACCCCAGCCCCGTTGGCTGATCGCTGATTGGCTAAGGCTCGAAAAGAAAGCCAGCGCCACCTGGGGAGAATGTACTGTAGAATGGCCCGTCCCCAGATCCCACATCTACAACTCCAACAGACCAAGGACGAAAAAGGTGACCCCCCCCGGGTCGACAACGCTCTTTAAAGTGTGGAATCCTTTGCTCCGGGTACGCCACTTGGTGGGATGAAATTTGTGAAGCTGGCATTCCTCACTAATGGGAGCAAGGAGGTTCAGCAAGCTAGTTAAATCCGATCTAATAGATCTATACTTTTCCCATGGAGTGGTTGTACATTCCACATGGATTGCCATTTACAGCCCTTATTTGGCGAAGTCCAATATGTAAAGAAAGGCGTTTTTTGGGCTTGTACATACTACGCTATAGCATCAACATAATCTTGAAATCACACACATGAACAAACTCTACAAATAAAGCTAACAACAAATGCAACAACATGCAAGGGGTAAAACGAGACCTAATCACCAATAAATTGCAACTATTTAATAAGACGGCACACAAGGAACATAAAAATACATCGATATTCAACGGTCGACCGAGACCCAAGCACCTACATATTGCAACGATCGGATAGGATGCGCACCAAGGAACACTACGTACAGCATCCAACAAACTAAACAAAAACACTCTCTTCACGCCCACCACGATGACGTAACACATACTACAACTAATAGGCGGCTTCCTAGGTATTTACGGGTACGCAGCTTTCTTGAAGGAGGCCATTAATCCTACACCATCAAAGACGTCCTATATCAACAAAAAATAAAACGTAGCAGGGGGGGGGGGGGTACTCATTTGTTGCTTGCCTGAGTCATTTGACCATTGACCACGCATCCCTTTCGAGACGGAGCACCGTTTCTACTCCTAATAGAGACACTTCCAACACTTGGGCGCTCATTACGTTGTTTCCATATATTACAAAGAAACGTTTTGCTAATCTTATCCCCTTCCTGTTTCGCCGCCTGTGGCCACCATCTATCTCCTAAGATAGCGATCGTTTTCTCGCTACTATTTAGTGTACCAAACTGCTCCATGTCACACTCGTCTATTTTTCTCATCTCCGCCTCTAACACATCCCTTTCCTCCTTGTACCTTTCACATTCTCCCACTATGTGAATTATACTCTCTATGGCTTTGCCATATGGGCACATCTGTGCATCTACTGCCTCCTCCTCCCAGCTACTGGTATACCTCCTTCTTCTTTCTGGCAGGCCCAGGTCCCCTACACGAAATCTCAGTTTCAGCTTTTTCGCGAAGTCCATTGGGCCGTGCAGATACCTTTTCATCCCTATTCCTTCTCTCAACCCCCCGTATATCTCTAAGTGTTCTTCCCCTTCCACCTTCTTTCTCAGTGCTAGCCTTTCCCTTCTTTCTATCCTTTCTTTCACTTCTGTCTTGTATCCGCTAAATTTCTCTATGGCCAGCGTCTCTTTTTGGTTTCCTATTTCCTTCCATACTTTCTCGACTACGCTATCCCACCTTATTCCAGCTCGCCCTTTGGTTACTTTCTCCCATACAGCTTTATCAGCTATGGCTGGCAACCTTTTATTTGGCATGTTCTTTACTTTATATTGCCTTTCCAACTTACGCACGTCTCTATTTATCTTAAGTGGGTACATTCCCAGTTCTGCTCTCAATACTGTATTACTCGTCGTACTTGAGCATCCTAGTACTTTTTTAGCTGCTGTCATCTGTACTGTTTCCAGTTGTTTTACGAGCTTCGCATTCCCTTCCCATACTTCTCCTGCATATTCTAGCTTTGGTACATCACATTCATCAGTATACATCTCTTAATTCTAGTGTCAAGGTGCGAGTCTGTCAGGACTGCTTCCATCTTGCCTACGTGTGCCTTACCCGTGTCTATTACTTTATTTATGTGTGCACCCCAAGAGCAATCTTTTGAAATCTCTACGCCAAGGTACGTATACTGGTCTACGATCGGTAATTCATCTTCTCCCCACTTCCACTTACAAGTTACAGGGCTCTCCTTATCTTCGTTACATACAACTACTGCGCACTGTTTAACGTTCGCCGCCACTCTCCACTTCCTGGTGTAGTCTAGTGCCTTCTCTATTTGTTTCTGCAGTCCTTCGGGTGTTTCTGATATGCAGACGAAATCATCAGCAAACATCAATCCCGACACCGTATCTTCCCCCACCGTGACTCCCTGCGATGCTGCTTCTACTGCTACTATCATGTCATTAATGTATACCTTGAATAGGTTAGGTGATAGCGTACATCATTGTGCAACTCCTTGTAGGATATCAACGTACTTCGATATTTCCCCGTCCAGCATCACAGCACTTCTCGCACATTCCGTCATGTTCTTCATCATTGTCCACATCTTTCCTCGTACCCCTATTTCCCACAAGTTGTTCCACAGCCCATTTCTCCATACTGTATCGTAGGCCTTCGGTACGTCTAAAAAGAAACAGTACGTTGTTAGCCCCGCGTCTTTCCTGCCTTGGATTATCTTACCTAATGTGTACACATGGTCGACGCAGCTACGGTTTGGCCTAAATCCTGCTTGCCCTTCGCTAATTGTTTCTTCCTTCTCCATCATTGTTCCCATTCTATCGTTCAAAATCTTACAGAACGTTTTACCTACAGTGCTTAATAGCGTTATCCCCCTATAGTTACCCGGGTCAGCCTTGTCTCTTTTCTTAAACAAGTTTACTACTACTCCTTCTCTCCATCTCTTACGTGCGTACTCGTTTTTCTATATCCAGTTGTACAACTTGACCATCATGGTAAGCATTCCTTCTCCCCCGTACTTCATAAATTCATTAACTATTTTGTCCGCCCCTGCTGCCTTTCTATTCTTAAGTCTAGCTACACACTTCTTTACTTCTTCTCTTGTAAACTCTCCCTGTAACCCTTCTGAACCACTGTCTTCCCTTTCTGATGCATCTACGTTCGCCTCTGCCCACGCGTTGATATCCTTCTCGAATTCTTCGTCGAACGTTTCGTTGGTTGTGGGCGTCCCTAGCTTGCGGTAATGCTCTACAAGTACTTCCCTTTTCCCCTTCGAACTACTAACCATTTTACCGTTCTGTGCTCTTAATGTAGCTATCCCCGTATCTGCCTCTCCTGCCTGTTTGTCTAGTATCCCTTTTATCTCTACCCACGTCTGCTTCATCCCGCCATCAAAGTCTTCATTCGTTTTATTAACTACGTCTTTCCATACCCCTTTCTTCTTCTTCTTCTCAACCACCTTTTTTACTTTCTTTCTAGCAATACCATACTCCTCCCATCCTGACGTAGTTTTGCTCGACGTTTCTCTTGCGTGTGCCTTTCTCTTTACTCTTATAGCCTCTTTTACTTCTTCATCCCACCATTTTACTGCTCTATTGCATATTATCAACTTCTTCCCTATTACTTTACTTGCTGTGGTCTTGACCAATTTCTCCCATCCTTCTATTATCCTCGCTCCTGCACTATCTCTCTCTATATTGTTCTTTGTCGTACCTATGCTTTCCAGCAGATTGGAAAAATGCTCTGCATTTTGAGTCATCTCTTCTTGGAATTCTTCCCGTTTTCCCTTTACTTCTAGTTTATCTATTTGCCATTTGTACAATTTCCTACCGCGCCTATTTTTGATAACTCTCGTCTGCTGTCTGTCCATATTCTCCTCCCTCATTCGCTAAATTAATTAATTATCCCCCCCCTACCACGAACAACCTACCTAACGAGTATATTATACGAGTAGAAAGGACCAAAACAATGTTGTGAGTAAAAATAAGTAAATACATACTTCTACCCGACCAATATACTTCTACCCGACCAATACGAAGTATTGGATGTCAACCCAGATTCGTCGGACTTTCATTCCTGTTTTATTAGGCAGTGATATGTAGTTCCTACGTCCGCCGCGCATACATGTACTTCCGTTTCCTTACTACTTCCATTTTCTACCACTATAAAGTCAAGAACGGAGCTTTATCCCTTTTGTATGCACTGTCTAGGCCATTCTGGCTCTGGCTTATTTACTCTACCGTTCAGAGTCTTCATCTCATTGTTTTTAAGAAACTTCAGCATCTCTTCCCCGTTCTTATTCTTTGTTACTTCCCCATACTGTCCAATGTTCTCGTTCGGGTTGCTTGCCTTCCCAATTCTTGAGTTAAAATCTCCGACTAGTACTACTTCTCCTTGTCTTTTATATTTTTGTACATCTACTGCTATGTCTCCGAACTTCTTCTGTATATCGTTTACCGTACTCTTCGACTCTGGGGGCATATATATGTTTCCTAAGAAATAATCTTTCGCTCCCCTCTCCCCTGGTATCTTTATTCAGATGCTTTCGTCCATTTTCGTGTCTTGGCTCACTTCTATTATGTCACACAGGTATTCTTTGACTAGGAACCCTACTCCCCCCGTCCCCCTATTCTTCTTGTTCTGTCCCTCTCTCTTTTTCCCTATCCATGCGTACTCTCCAATTGTGCATCCTATTCCCCCCCCCCCCTTTTTCCCACGACTCTTGAATTCCCACTATGTCTAGGTCGCGCTCACTTACTTGTTCGGCTATTTCTGCCCTCTTGCGCTCTTCCGTGGCGAATCCACATACGTTCCATGATCCTATTCTCAGCTTCTTCTTCGTTTCACTGTTCGCTCGACTCTTGTCTTTCGTTTTTTCTCCTTCGTTGCTACTTCTGTGTTCTCTTCTTTGAGCTTTCTTACTGTTTCTGTTTCCGGTTTGTCTTCTTGCTCTACGCCACTGTGTTTCTCTCCCATTCCTTTTGGGCCACTTACTGTTTCCTGCCTCCCCTTAGCTCCGTTCACCCTAGGACTACGTCGTAGATTTTCTATCCCATTAGCTATACGTACCCTCCATCCTAGTCTTCTGACCCATGCCGACGCTTTTTCTGTCTCTAACCTCTGCCACTCCATGCTCGCTTTCGGTTTAAGCGTGACTCGAAAATGCTCTCCCTCCCTTTCTACTTGTCCTAATGCAAAGCAGTATAGTCCTACTTCGTCGCACTTCCTCTTGAACTCTATTCTCTTGTCGCTAGGAACTCCGAATATCAGCAATACTAGTACTTTACCCTTCCAATCTTTCTTACTCCACCCACCCTGCCTCACCGTTTTTCTCCCACTCTCTTCCGAGACTATCTCCAGCTTGTTTTTGTTCATATTTGTTGTGGGAAATGTTCAAGTTACTGGGACTTCCCAATCCTAGTACTCGTTGAGGGTCTGGTGTCTTTCAGTGCTTTTGTCGGCGCACCACACTAAATAGTGTCTCCAACACGGGCTCGTAGCCTGGAGCCAAGTTCAACACCCTTAACACAAGTACCCTACGTTTGTGTCAGGCGATCTGCATGGTAACCATCCTGGCGTCCCACGACCGTATCTTCTATCTTCTTGCCCCGCTGCTATACTGGTTACTTTCCTCCAGGGAGGTCATTTTTACCGTGCAAGGTTCAAGGACGGCATGCATAACACAAAGTCTTACTCACACATCGGGATGCCCCGTACGTCGCTTTCTCCATCGTATGTACGTTTCACCATGGGTAGCTACCCCACTAAAATGCTCCCGAGTAGACCTTCGCTGCCGAAAGCTTGGCCAACGATCCCCCTACACTTTGTACCGGCTTCTATCCTTCAAGATATCAAGATATCAAGATATCTACGTACCGCTTGGTGCTCCGTCTCTTTGGTCGTGTGGTCGGTCAGTGGCAAGGCGTTTGTTTCATGAGTCAATTGGTCTGACTTAATGTCATGCATCATCCACCCCTCCCCTTCATTTGGCGCATGGTATGTGCACCAAGTTTCAGGGGTTTAGAACGATGTCGGACCAGACTTCCACCGCCCAATGGAAATCGGTAATTTTTTTCCGGGTATCTCACCACGAGACCCCAACCTTCTTGTGAATTAAACATGTCGGGGTGACCTTGCTGTATCTATGTGTGTGCATGTAAGGTGGTCCTCCTTCATGCTAGGTTGTTTGTCTATGTTTCAATTTTTTGCTGTGTATTACCTGGTACGATATGGGAGAAGATATACACTAAGTGTGTGGTTTGGGTTTGGATATGTGGAAAAACAAAACTGGTTAGTTTAGTAATTTCATGTCTATGTCCGGTTTGTGTTTTGATATGAGAAAAAAACTGGTTAGTTGAGTAGTTTCATGTCTATGTCTGGTTTGTGTTTTGATATGGGGAAAAAAAGCTGGTTAGTTGAGTAATTTCTTGTCTATGTCCGGTTTGTGTTTTGATATGAGGAAAACCAAACTGGTTAATTTAGTAATTTCATGTCTATACCCGGTTTGTGTTTTGATATGAGGAAAACAAAACTGGTTAGTTTAGTAATTTCATGTCTATGTCCGGTTTGTGTTTTGATATGAGGAAAAAAAACTGGTTAGCTCAGTAGTTTCATGTCTACAGTCGGGTGGCTTGTTTTACAGCGTCGTTGCCCCTCGACGCCAACCCATAGTTGTCTAGCAGAGGGGGGGGTATCAGGGGGGGGGGGGGGGGGGGGGGGGGGGGGGGGGGGGGTTGAAAACCCTCGACCAGCGTAGTCCCCGTACGGTGCAAAGTACGTACAACCCTTATTAAAAAACTAACCCATCAATGTTTCAAAGCACAAGGTAAGAGGAAGTAAAAATGTACCGGCCCGAGCACAGCACAGCTCTAATAGAGACCGACCTCGTACCTTCTCCAACATGTTGTTCCACTTGGTACCGTCTCTATATGAAACCCTATGAAAACAAAACATGGCGGGCGAGCCATAACCGAGGACTTGTTGTTCCACTTGGTACCGTCTCTATATGAAACCCTATGAAAACAAAACATGGCGGGCGAGCCATAACCGAGGACTGAAACAACACGCCAGTAAAAAACGCCAGTACCCTATCTTCTCACCCGAGAGCTATACCCTCTCTACAAATCAAGATAAGACGGGCGGATAATCTCCTCTCCAGCATCCCAACCGCACGAAAAACACTTCGACTTTGTTTTCAATCCCAACCCCACCCCCCGCTCCAAATGCAGGGCGCCTCCCTTCATCCAGTCCAACCCAACAAAAGAAAGTTGATCCTTCCTTCCTTCCTTCCTTCTCTCCTTACATCGGTGCATCTACTCTGCTTCCCATTCAGGGTGTGACATTTGTTTTTACCGTGGATGGAAGGTCGAGGTGTCCCCACGCCTCGTCCACACCTTTCCAAAGCCCATGTAAATGGTCCGTAAAATAGTATTTGTTTTACTGAGTCTCTCACGGAATGCTTATTTTTCATCTACCTTGTCTGGACCATATATATATGCTTCGCGTACCCTTTAAGCGCCACTCTCATACCCCGAGTCGGTTATTTCGCCTTGGGCGTATTGCGTAGCGATGTTAACAACACCTACTCCACGCTTCTTACCCCCTGCTGTCGAGGTTCAGGGACGCGGTGAAGCATATTCTGTGAGTGCTGGCAGAGTGTTTCCTGAGCCAGATAATTTTGGTGCGAAGCGAGTGCCTGTTGAAGGGAAAGCTACTTGGAGCAAATCTTACTTTACCTTCGACGAGGGAGCCTTCGGGGTTTGTTTAATATCCCACTACGGACGTGCGTGCATCGTGGGAGCCCGCGTGACCTTGGTTACGAGGCCGATGGGGTGCGCTCTCTTGAAGAGCAGTTTCACCCAGCATGGTCAGCAACACACGTCAAATGACGGCCCGTCAGGAAGAGGGGGGAGGGGGAGGGAGGGTGGAGGATCGGGATGTGGTTTGGGGCGTGTTATTATTTAATATATATGAGCTTTGAGTACCCTGCCGTGTCTGATTTTTCTCCCGCTACGGATGTGTTTGCATCGTGTGGACCTACATGGCATTGGTCGTGAGACCAGTGTCATGCGTTCTATCGCAACAAGTACACGTCTATATGTCGCGAAGGGGGGAGGGGTGTACTTCATTTTCATGCATGGCCGTAGTCGATTGATCATAGACCCTCGCATCCCTACAATGCCGGGACGGAGCACGCTGGGTTTTCACCAACCAGGAAGACATTGCGCGCATCAAGCGCGAAGCGCCGTAAGGCGTTGGGCGAGCCACATGAAGGGTGAGCTGCATCCTATTGGGAACCGCGTGAGAGACGGACTTGCATATGGACGACAGTCTCCAATTTGTTTTTTTTGCTGGGGTGGCCACTTCCAAAGACAGTAATGGGTATTACTATGTGTCTGCCTGGTGGGTGCCTTACCATATACCTGGTACACACTACGTGGTATGATCATTCCCCTTGTGCGTTGTGGGGGGGTTAGATAGCGGATTTGTTGGGGGAGGGGGGAGGGTGGGGATGTCGTTGGGGGCGTGTTACTATGAGCGTTGAGTACCCTGTCATGTCGACTTTACTTTCAAACGTAGTAAATAGGTACTTTTCGACGCCCCCTGTCCCCTCTCGTTATGGGGGTAGAAACGGCTGACTATCCTCCTGCTCCTTCTGAATTGTACGACGCCGAAGGTACAGTAGTTTTGCAGTGTTCTCTGAGTCACTTTTGGTGCGGGACATAGATTGCCGACCAAAGTGGGTAGTTTGAAGGGTCCGGTCACCCATACAGTGTAGAATAACACGTCGAACCTACGCTTGTTCGTTAGTGGTGAGACAACCACCGGGGTTCCACTTAGTCTTACGGAAATACACGAAGCCGAAGGTGATTTAGCAGCGTTACGCCAGTCGTCATTGGCGCGTCGGGGATATATATTGCTGAACAATGTCGGCGTTTTGAAGGACATATCTTCCCATGCAAGGTCGACCAACGAGTCAAACACACCCTCGCTTCTTTGTATGACGCCCAGGGTCTCCCTATCGGCGAGGCAGGCTACTTAAACAGTGGAAGCCTGTACGCAACATGCATTTAAAGGGGATTGTTTTTGCAGAAGACAGCCTCGGTCTCCACGCTCCATCACACTCGCCTCATTATTGTTTATAGCACATAGACAGAGAGGTACATGAGGCAAGGGTACCTGAGAGTACGCCGCATCCGTTCCCATTAACAAAAGGAAAAACACAAACAAACTCTCGCTGCATTATTAACGAATTAAATCATCGCCGAGACGACGGCAGCATGGACAAACCCGCGGGCAAGCCGAGACCGCTTGCGATGAAATCAGCCCCACTCGTTAGCCCAAGTTCACTCAATTATGTACACGTTGAGTTTGTGGAAATCGATCACGTACAGCGCTTACAACCGATGATACAAGACGCCAACAGGTCGATCTCCTGCATTATTAGAGTGAAATTTTGCTTCCATGGAAGCAGGTGGAAGAAGGTAGAATATTCCATGGAAGTCGAGTTCCGCAAAAGCTTGCAAGGAAGTGGCGGAACCTTGCATGGAAACAGGCTCAAGCTCAAGCTCTCACTACTTTCATGGAAGCTTCCATCGCTTCCATGAAACTTACATGGAATCTTCCATCGCTTCCATGAAGCTTACATGGAAGCTTCCATCTTCTTCCATGGAATTATGTTATGGAAGCTTCTGCATTGACGTGGTTAAATAGGTTTCCATGGAAGTACAGTAGTTATGGAAGCTTCTCTGGAAAGGTGTTCCACGGGGACGGCAGCAGCTTCCGTGGAAGTACTCAAGATTTTCCGTGGGAAGCTTCCACTACATCCGTGAAAGCCTCCATGTAGGCATCTTCCGCGGAAGAACATGGGCGCTTCCACCACAGGCGGTCGGGACCCCCCCCTTGCATTTTTCAGTGTGGGTGTTATTAAATCCTTTTTTTTGTGGAGACATTGGACAATGCGTATATCATAGCAAACCCAACAAGGTGTCGACATCCTCTCAGTTCGGTATGCCTAATGGTATGTACATACTGTAGTTCAATGTCTCCAAAAGCAGGGGAGCATTTTTGTTTTTCTCGAACGTCACATTCGTCTTTTCGAGGACCCAGACAGGAGGGGGGGGGGTGGCAAACTAAAACCAAGTAAAGATAAAGTGGAAAAAAATGTCATGTTCTCTCGATTCGTACAGAAATCCCAACGGTCCGATTTGTTTTTCATTTGTACCTTTGTAGGATCCGCGCTCTTCCCTGCCGACAGGAGGATTGCTTTACGCCCGCATTGTGCAGGGGGGGGAGGGGGGAATCGGCCACCTGTGATTGGAGCAGTGGAAGCTTCCGAGTACTTCCATGGAAGCTTCCATCCGCTTCTATGGAAGCGGCGGAAGCTGCCGTGGATCTGGTGGAAGTTTCCGTGGAAGTGGTGAAAGCTTCCATTCAAGGTTCCTTTCAAGCTTCCATAGTAAAAGCCAGAGCTTAATGCGGGAGACCGGGGTCGTGGCGGAGGGGTTTCCGAAGCGCGGGGACCCCATCCAGGTGTTGCAGTGGAAGCTTCCGTAGAAGTGGCGGCAGCTTCCAGAAGCTTACATGGAAGCTTCCACCAACTTCCATGATCAAAACCAATAATAATTGATGCAGCAGACCGGGGTCGTGGCGGAGGCCCAGAAGGCTGATCTGACATGATATGGGTCAACATTCTGAACAGAACGTGTCTACGAGTACTCCCACGAGTGTCTCGTATTCTGGATATGCTATTATTAATAGTTCGTACAACAAGGATTTCGCGGTTCGTTTCTATGAATTGTTACGTACAAATACGTCAGCTGTGAGTACGACCGGTTGAGTGGTTGCCCCTTGACTTTCCAAGCTGCGTGATACGTCAGACACACTCGTTCATTGGGCATGCTCGCTCTATATTCAAATTTGTATACCGTACGTACGTACTTACGGCACTTGGTGTATGCGTACCTGGTATGTACGTGTTTGCTTTCTAAAAACTAAAAGAAGTCCGTTTTCGTACGTAAAAAATTGAAAAATACGTCAGCTGTGAGTATAACCAATTGAATGGTTGGATTTTGTTGCGTTCACATTGTTGCCGTTTCGAAAGCGTTTCGTATGAACCGGTATTTAGAAGAATCCAACCAAAGCCGCCGTCCGTCGGTGATCACTACCACGCACAGCACACAGCACGCTGCTCGCGGCGAGGTGTGCGCCCGGCCACCTGGTCAGCGTTCGATCCGCTGCCAAGGGACGGGCGTGCGATTGCCCAGTCTTTTCGTGGAACACCGCTGTCCAGCAAACGTGCGTAAATGCGAAAGCTTTTCCAGAGAGGACAGAGTACAACAGCAGCAGCAGTACGAAGAGTATCTGAATGTTTCGAGAGTTGTTTCAAGAGCACGAGCTCGACCTCGCAAGATATGCCCGTACTGTAGCTTAGCAGACAGCGTCAGATTGTGTCGGCGGTCGTCTCGTTGCTCCTGACGGGCATCGACGGCTATACGGAACAACGCGCCGGCATAACTTACGTATCCACCTCGCGTGTTGCATCCGGCGGCATGCCGTTTGTTGTTGCTCTGATTTTCCCACAGCTTGCATCACCGGGCGGAGCGAGATATATCTTGCGATCTACCCGGTACAGCAAGCTCTACACGTACACCGTTGGCTTCCAGCATCCAACTGCGATTACCATAGGTAAGCCGATATTATACCCAGTGAACGCGTCGACCAGGTTGAGCAGGCAGGATCCCGAGTAAGGACTGTTGGGGGAGGGTCTCCTGTACATGTACTGTAAATCTTCTCACCAAAGAAAGCTACTTTCGTAAAAGTTGCTCGTACCAGTCGTACTATCGATGGTTGTTGTGGATACGTCCGGGGATACGGTACTATGCTGTGGTTGCTGTACGGCTATTGGGGCTGAATACAGAGGACGATATCGTACTATTAGTGCATGTGATACTTGATACCTGGTACCGGTACATACGTATGATACTCTGCACAAGGTCATTACACGAGGAGCACGCGCGATCCCAGTATCACACGCAGCGTGCAACTATGAGTTTCGACGGAATTGTCGATCTCAGCTGAGATACCGTATCTTAAAAAAGATACGACGTATCATGTACCTCGACGTACCAGGTATATTTTTAACCAAAAAACAAATGTTGCGTTTGCGTCAAAGTTATGTTTCGTGTGCTACCCGTCCGTTTCATGCTTGTTCCAGATCTACCAGTATCTTCCTGCAAGCGCACACAACCAACCCCCCCCCCACTCTACAGTATGCCTTCACGAGAAATGTAAAACACACGCGGCCGACATATCACGTAGCATGCAAAGCTGAGTACCAGTGTCCGTTATTCAATCGATTGCGCTCATAGTTGACGTACGAAATGTACGACATGAATGACATGCTATTTTGTATGCACATTTATGTTATCGTACCGTAATAAAGAAGAAGCAATTAGCCACAAAACGGTATATCGGGGGTGTTTGGAGCCAATTGACGGTACTGTACATGGAAAATTCGTCACTCTGAACCCCCTTATATCGGCAGCGCTCAGGCCAAGACACCGCTATGCCGTGGTCTGACCACAACTCCTACAGTACAGCGGCACCTTACTGCTCAGGTCAGGTTTTGCCGTTCTATCTTGTACAGAGCGCCGACCGATATGCCCGTCATACGCGTGCAATGTCAACCCCGTAAAAAAAGATGAAATGCATTTGAATTGCAGTACTGTATGTGTCGGATTGCCCTATACCGGAAAGTGGCGCAAACACCCTCGCTATACCGTTTTACGGATGTTGATCAATTAAAAGGATTTCGAGCTGCCAGCTTCAGGTTTGTTTGATAAATACTGTAGGCTCCTGTTCGGGATTCGGGACGGTATACCCTTGGCAGGTGGTAGCACAGGCTTGCGCTGGTAGTGGTTGAACTACCTGGCTGTGGCGTTCGGGAAAGGCAAAATAAGATTGATGTTGAAAGGTGCCGCTTGCGGGCAAGGAAATCGTACGAAATTTATGGACCTCTGAAGTCCATGCTCGCTGGTATTCGTCCTGTGGTCATCTGGGGTCATTCTGGGTACGTCCCCGGGTATCATAGGTGGGTATGGAATATGCGGATGGTATACCGGATGTGGTTTACATGGGATATCTTGGATATTATTCGTCCCCGGGGTTTCAGGTGTATATGGATTATGCAGGGGGTAAAACGGAACTGGTGTTTCTTCTGCTGTAGATCATCGCCCCACCAGGTCACTTCTTTTCTTCCAGCGGGGACTCTCTAACTGGGCTCTGCCCGGGTTCTGCCTGGGTTCTTCTGGGTAATAATAATTCACACATCTTATTTCGCGTCAGCTAGGGTGACGAACTCTCTCGAGTGGTACAGCTTTATGCTGGCCTTGAGCGGAGCTAGGTCATCCGGGGCTTCCTATAATACTGCAGTATTCGAGGGGTAACCGGTTGTCGCAAGGGAATTTTCGAGTTTGAGGGTTGGGTTTGTGTATCTTTCGGTCAGGTATCGGTCGTGAGGGTAACTCGGTCATCTTGGGTATATATCTACAGCAGTACGAGTCTTCGGGTCTTCAGATATATATATCTACGAGGTCTTCGTGCTCCAGGTGGAGCTAGCTTTGGTTGCTGCTGCAAAAATTATCTACAAAACAGGTCAGGGTTGAAATATACGCTTCAGGATACGATAAAATATCGACGACATCTTCTTGGTTACAGGTACTATACGAGCCAATGTCATACCCGTCGGGATATTTTACTACACTTGGGTGCGAGATATTTGTCATCGAGCCAGTGGTGCAAGCTTGGGGCGATCTATTCCTCGAGTGGAGGTTAAGCAGCTGAAAGGTCTTAAGCTGCCTTTGAAGACGAGGAGGGCACTTTTTGAACGCCACAAGATCAAGGTTGAAACAGGTTCTGGTGGATCGTTTTAATCACAATCATGTGATGCTTCTCTTGATTGTTTTGTGTTTTCGTTTGTTTAACTGTGTGTATGTCTCTGTTTGAACTTTGTCATGCAAATGAATTTCGTTTTCGTTTTCGTTTTCGTTTTTTGTTTTTTGTGTTTTTGGTTCTCGTTTTGGTTCGATTTTTTTCGTGTTGTATTCCAGTAGTATTTGTTCAGAATTTATTGAAATTTGCACTTTGCCGAGAAGAACCAACCATATTGACATCTGCACATATCGTTTGTTTTTATTGTGAAATGGAAAACCCTAGTTGGTTGGGGATACACCTGTGAAATGCTGCCAATCTGGAGTACACAGGTAAAAAGTGCCAGGAACATCGTTGCAGTATAAGTACAGTATTCACGTAGAAATCCAATATTGGGGATGGAACTCCCTATTGGAATCGGAGGCGAATTTTTTGGGTTCTCGGTGTAATTGGCTGAAATATGTATATGTGATTGTGTAGTATTTTTTGTATGTGAGCTTGAGTGACTGTATGTCGGCATGTATGTGTGATTGAGTGCGTGAGTTAATGTGGAGGCACTGCACGAGAAGTGAGTGAGAGTGTACGAAAGTGCGAGAGACCGCATACATATGCGTACGTGAGCGAGAACGCATGTATCAGGCATGGTAAGTTATTTGGAGTGTGTGTGAGTGCGTGTTTACTGAAATGTGAATGTGTACAATCTGATAGGCAACTTTACAGGTTAGCCTATCAGGTATATGAATGCGTTGAGTAAAAATACTCTGCTTGTTTGTGTGCCTGTCTGTATGATTTTCACGTTGTTTGTTCTTCATCGCAAGATTGATCTCTATGAACAAGTGGGTGCATGGTGAAGATACACAATAAGTAAGTGTCGGTGTATGTTGATAGTTTGTGGTGTAGTTGTACCTGGTATCTCTTAGTTTGAAGTTGAAATGTCTTACAAATGTTCGTTGTAGTTTTTTTATGAGATTCAATCAAAACAGTTGCGTGGTGACAACAATATCGAGGATGCATGCCATCTAAGATAGGACATTGGAACACGTGGATGCTGGTGGTGTTTGTTTCATATTCTTCTTCGCGTTGAGCTTATTGGGGACGGCCCCTGAATGTCGCTGTCTTCTTGTTTTTCTGTCGTTTTTCCCCAAGTCCCTTTGGGCCTGTGGGTTTGCTCTGGGGGGGGGCTGTGGTCATCTGGGGGCATTCTGGGTACGTCCCCGGGTATTATAGGTGGGTATGGAATATGCGGATGGTATACCGGATGTGATTCACATGGGATATCTTGGATTATTCGTCCCCGGGGTTTCAGGTGTATATGGATTATGCAGGGGGTAAAACGGAACTGGTGTTTCTTCTGCTGTAGATCATCGCCCCACCAGGTCACTTCTTTTCTTCCAGCGGGGACTCTCTAACTGGGCTCTGCCCGGGTTTTGCCTGGGTTCTTCTGGGTAATAATAATTCACACATCTTATTTCGCGTCAGCTAGGGTGACGAACTCTCTCGAGTGGTACAGCTTTATGCTGGCCTTGGGCGGAGCTAGGTCATCCGGGGCTTCCCATAGCCTCTGTGAAGAGAAGAGTATACCAAAGAAGACCGGAGGGAGAGAGAAATAAGAGAGAAATAAGAGTGAGCACAGAGGGGTGTTCCACTTTGTTGTCTCGACGTCTACAGAAGTGTTCCGCTCGAGAAGCTTCGAGCTTCGAGACTGTCAAGAACGGTCCTTGAGATCTGGAACAAAGAACGGTCTTTGTGTTGGGATTTGAACCTTCCCATAATACTCCGCATCTACGTAGAATCCCCCTTATAGAGAAAGTGTTTCGTATTGCGTTCTGTTATGAACAGTTAGTGATTCTACCGCTGCCGTTATTCTACGTGACGTATCATATAGCTACAGGTACACTGCACTATGAAGCTGTACTGCAGTCTCCACTGAACATGAAGTCCATAGACTGTTGTGCTACTGCAGCTGCTACTGAACCTTGATCACGAAAACAGGTTGCTGTTGCCTACCAGGTATTTCTTGACAGGGTCCATGCTTGAGGCACGAATCTAGTGTAGTGCCCATATCAACGTTTTACGAATACTGTAGTGCCCCTTCTTGAGCAAGATCTGTCTTTTTCGCTACATACCTGGTCATCAAGTTTATATTTCGAGCGATCGCACCGCAGCACAGCAGCATTGCTGCATCTCATTGGCCTGATTAGCCTGGACAGGTACGAGTACAGCAGTTGGCACGGGATGGCACATGGATCGTTTCTGGATCTTTATATTGGCCTGTTGCCTGATATAATCATCACATATTATTACATGCGAGTTTCTAATTTTGACCAAGTCTCTCGTGATAGGGACCCCTTGCAAGAAAGCGCCGACCGTTTTTTTACTTGATTAAACAGTTCAATCTGTCTGCACTTTTCCGTCGGCACTTTTCATCAAATTCTCATAATTTTATTTGTCTACAAGGTTGTTATCCAACATATTCTCAAATTTTTATCTGTCTACGTCGCTGTACTTTAACATAAAAAGAAGAAGTTGTGATTCGTACATGGGTCTCGAACCCGTGACCGTCGTGTTGACAAGCCCCTGTACTACTTGTTACCCTACTCGTCCAAGTTGTGTGTACGTACAGTCAGTTTTTCTTTATTTCTATAGTAAACGTACTGCAACTCTAACGGGAAAAAAAACGTGGTCAACACGGTTTTGAACCCGTGACCCTCGTTTTTTCCTGTTTCTTTTTCCCCACTACTGCACACAAGTTGTTCAAGTCATTTCAGACCCACCATACAAAGACCAAGTCATTTCAGACCCACCATACAATTTCAAGTCATTTCCAGCCCACCATACAAAAACCAAGTCATTTCAGATCCCCATACAAAAATCAAGTCATTTCAGACCCCCCATACAAAAATCAAGTAATTTCAGACCCCCCATACAAAAATCAAGTCATTTCAGACCCACCATACAAAACCCAAGTTATTTCGGACCCACCATACAATTTCAAGTCATTCCCAGCCCACTATACAAAAAACAAGTCTTTTCAGACCCCCCATACAAAAATCAAGTCATCTCAGACCCACCATACAAAAACCAAAAGTAATTTCAGACCCACCATACAATATCAAGTCATTTCCAGCCCACAATACAAAAACCAAGTCATTTCAGACCCCCCATACAAAAATGAAGTCATTCCAGACCCCCATACAAAAATGAAGTCATTTCAGACCCTCCATACAAAAATCAAGTCATTTCGGACCCCCCGTACAAAAACCAAGTCATTTCAGACCCACCATACAATTTCAAGTTATTTCCAGTCCTTCATACAAAAACCAAGTCATTTCAGAACCCCCATACAAAAATCAAGTCATTACAGATCCGCATTACAATTTCAAGTCATTTCGGACCCCTCATACAATTTCAAGTCATTTCAGAATCACAAGGCAAAAACCAAGTCGTTTTAGACCCCCGATACAATTTCAAGTCCTTTCAGACCCCCCATACAAATATCAAGTCATTCCAGACCCCCCATACAAAAAACAAGTCATTTCAGACCCACCATACAAAAACCAAGTCATTTCAGACCCACCATACAATTTGAAGTCATTTCCAGCCCACTATACAAAAACCAAGTCATTTCAGACCCCCGCAAGTGGAGCAGATCCTCATTGTCATAGCCTGCGCCATCATGCGCGTGTACCGCCTGAAGCGAGGGCAGATCGTCCACGTTTTTTCCTGTTTTTTCCCCACCAATGCACACAAGTTGACGACAGTTACTAATATCCTGCTGCGCGAGTTCCTAGCGACAGCTATACTATCTTTTTATGCCTACAGCAACAGTAATACTGTAGTCTCGCTTTCGGCCGGGAAGTCGTTTAAACGGGGACACAGGACTAGCGGGTGCATATACAGTACCTTGGTCATTAGTCACGCGGGTTGCTCTTTCTGCCTGTCGTAATGCTTCTGTATCGTGTGCTATACATATGAATCAGAGTCGTTCGTTATACTCGTATAGGATATTAATCGGGACGATTCCAATATATCGAATCGAAACATGCCAGTAAAAAACCACTTACTACGAAGTAATTACAAGATACAACGTAGCAGGGTACTTTAGAAGTACGCACATATTTGTCATACATGACATGCATACATATGATACATGCTCGGGCCGAATATAAAACTCTACGAAGTATGATAACAGCGAACCAAGCAACAGTCGTTATGTTTATACGATTGGCGTGGCTGAGAGATAGCAACAACACTTTGTAAGCACCCAACCGCCCACTGCTGTCCTACGCAACGATTGACTTGTATATAAATGGCGTACTATATATAGTACCTCCTTCTAAATAATGAAGATGCAAACGAAATGCTGTGCTGTAGATTTTTCTTGCGTGCACTGTGCGTACAGCTCTTCAATGCGTACTAAGGTCTCCGATGATGGCCTGCTGCCCTGTCAATGTTCTGTCACTATCCACCGATAACCCGCACGCGCCAACGTTTGATCGCCCGTCACCTCCGCACGACTCTTCTCCACAGCTCGCCAAAGAGGTCCGTGGGCTCCACCACCAGCATGCGTCTCCTCTTAGCACTACTAGCAGGAGGGATGCTGCCGGGAGTGAGCGGGCAGGCCGACCCGTTCAGCGTGTATGGCGACATCCACCACCAGCGGCTCGCCTTCCCTTCGTTCTTTGCGACGGCAGCTATGATGGTGAGTTGTCAAAATAAAGGCCTCGTTTTCCGCTGTTGCTCCCAACGCATGCGGTTGCTGCACGCGGTGTACAGACAAGGGTGAGCTGGGCGCTAGTTGGTGTGATATGCTCCGCGGTGGTTTGGTGCAGCGTGGACGGAACCCAGTCAGATCGGAAACCTCAACATGTGTATCTCCTGTTCTGCAGTAGATGGGTGCTTCGACCATTAGGAACTTGGTCCGGGGTTCTTGTCTAGATAACGGAGGTGCGACCCACACAGAGTAAGTTTCACCAGTACCAACGCTTACGTGGATCACCGAACAAAAAGCGTCGAACTTGAGCAAGCACAACTTGAATAGAGACTGAACACCGCCGAGCGGCGCTCACGCTGGACCCAGCACGTGATCACGCTCGATTGCCCTGGGTACCGGTAGATCGAAAGGCATTTGTTTCGTACCCGCGTTGATCGGATTTTGTGAAAAGAAAGCGATTCAGAGGCTCCACGTAAAACGGAACACTGTGGCTCGTGTGGAGTAGTTTCGCTTCCCGTTTTCTCGTGGCAAGAGCCATTCTTATCTAAAGTATGTTTGTCCTTAAATTCCAGATTTTCCGTATTTGGTTTTTGTGCAATGTTTAACATTTCCAAATATTCTATTTTGTTTTCCGAATATTGGATGGCGAAGCGTTCCTGATAATTAGCACCTCAACTTATTTCACAGATCCCGGAAATACTTCCCGTTTTCCCTGTTTTTTTCTCGCGGAAAACAAATCGATAATCTGGAAACAATTTCCGGAAGAAAGGCCCTAACGTAGATGGTCGTCCAATCTTCAGCGTCGCAAAGTTTTCGCAAAGTTTAATCAAGTTCTATCAGGCCGAGTTGGAAAGCTGTGGCGAGAGCCAGAGACTGGTCGGCTTTCCGAAAGTGCTTCGTATCGTGAGACACTGCTCTATTTCGCCTGTCTTCAACTATATTACACGCGAAAACAATTTAGCGCATACCATACGATGGCACCGGACGGTGCCCAGGTTATGAATCATAACGTATGTTCCCCGGTTCGCCAGGAATATTTCGGCAATCTCAGCCGGCTCCGAAACGAAATGGTAAAAGCGACTATTTTACCCTCGCCCTTCTCCACCATACGAGTCGGGTACGCTCGTGAAATGAACACTGTCAGGTAATACGCACACTACTTGGTACATCCGGTGTCCTCTAAATTGTCGACAAAAACTGATGCTTTGCCCCTGCGCTGCACGCACGTTGCTTGTGCTTCGTTTGCCCCTACTGTATTCCCGTCCGCCAGCCCATCTTCATCGGCACTGGGATTCATTCCACTACCCGGGCTATTGCTAACACATTCGCTCCGATCAAGAGGCCAACTATTCTCACTAACAGCACAAGCATCACCGATACCGACGAGAACCTCTACAACTGCCTCGCTGTGGCTCTCTTCAGGCCGTTTGAGGCCCCCGGCGCGGCTTTGCCCACAACTGTCGCAGTATTGGTGCCTGTGGGAGAGCACACTTGCGGTGTAGCCACGGTCAACGCCATGATCGCCGGGGATGCCTCCATCGACATGAGCAGCGGCGACCGGCACAGCACAACCTCCTTGGTTGTCTACCGGCCAGTGGAGGCTTCCCGTACGGTGGACTATTTGACTTGTTCAGCTTTTGTGCCTGAGGGTAAGCTCGCCCGCGCTTTCGCTACGCTTGGCATCACCGGTGGAAACGTCGACGGCCCCGTCATGGTCATCGCTGACACCCCGGTCGCCTCGAACAACGCCGACGATGACCTGTCAAATGACTTCGCTGTGGTGTTGCACCGGCCGTCCAACTCGATGGCCAACACTGCGTCCGCTGCCGCCGCACTAGTGCGCACTACTCTCGTGAAAGCTCCGACCACGGCTGATGCCACCGCTGGAGATGACGACGCTCGCGCCATGGTCACCGTCGGCATCACGGCTAAGGACACGTTGGAGGCCCCCGGCGCGGCTTTGCCCACAACTGTCGCAGTATTGGTGCCTGCGGGAGAGCACACTTGCGGTGTAGCCACGGTCAACGCCATGATCGCCGGGGATGCCTCCATCGACATGAGCAGCGGCGACCGGCACAGCACAACCTCCTTGGTTGTCTACCGGCCAGTGGAGGCTTCCCGTACGGTGGACTATTTGACTTGTTCAGCTTTTGTGCCTGAGGGTAAGCTCGCCCGCGCTTTCGCTACGCTTGGCATCACCGGTGGAAACGTCGACGGCCCCGTCATGGTCATCGCTGACACCCCGGTCGCCTCGAGCAACGCCGACGATGACCTGTCAAATGCCTTCGCTGTGGTGTTGCACCGGCCGTCCAACTCGATGGCCAACACTGCGTCCGCTGCCGCCGCACTAGTGCGCACTACTCTCGTGAAAGCTCCGACCACGGCTGATGCCACCGCTGGAGATGACGACGCTCGCGCCATGGTCACCGTCGGCATCACGGCTAAGGACACGTTGGAGGCCCCCGGCGCGGCTTTGCCCACAACTGTCGCAGTATTGGTGCCTGCGGGAGAGCACACTTGCGGTGTAGCCACGGTCAACGCCATGATCGCCGGGGATGCCTCCATCGACATGAGCAGCGGCGACCGGCACAGCACAACCTCCTTGGTTGTCTACCGGCCAGTGGAGGCTTCCCGTACGGTGGACTATTTGACTTGTTCAGCTTTTGTGCCTGAGGGCAAGCTCGCCCGCGCTTTCGCTACGCTTGGCATCACCGGTGGAAACGTCAACGGCCCCGTCATGGTCATCGCTGACACTCCGGTCGCCTCGAGCAACGCCGACGATGACCTGTCAAATACCTTCGCTGTGGTGCCGCACCGGCCGTCCAACTCGATGGCCAACACTGCGTCCGCTGCCGCCGCACTAGTGCGCACTACTCTCGTGTACGCTTCGACCACGGCTGATGCCACCGCTGGAGATGACGACGCTCACGCCATGGTCACCGTCGGCATCACGGCTCAGGACACGTTGGAGGCCCCCGGCGCGGCTTTGCCCACAACTGTCGCAGTATTGGTGCCTGCGGGAGAGCACACTTGCGGTGGAACCACGGTCAACGTCATGATCGCCGGGGATGCCTCCATCGACATGAGCAGCGGCGACCGGCACAGCACAACCTCCTTGGTTGTCTACCGGCCAGTGGAGGCTTCCC
>MEHQ01000738.1:0-38743 GCA_008828725.1 Saccharina japonica
CCTCCATCTGTCCGTACTAATCCAACACTTGACACGGTCGATTCCCGTGGTCACAGGCTAACTTACCCAAAAAAAGGTATACTGAAATAAAAGTGGAACCCGAAGGGTCCGCAAAGCGATCAAAGCCAGTCAAAAACAGATAGTCTGGAGCCCTCCGCTCCCCTCTACACGCTATGTGAAGGTAAAAATAAAAATGGAAAAGTCAACATCACCAATCGGGGGTACACGCCCCCTGATTCTATCTTGGTGCCCCTATAATGCCGGGGTGTTCCGTGCCGGGTTCACGCCGGTCAGGCAAACAAATCGAGTCCTCCACCCCGATTATAAACGCAGACATGATACGGGGGAAGGGAACTATGGTCCCGTGTGACTGATGTACCCCCGGCCTGCGAGCAGTGTAACTGCAAAAGGTCAAAAACAACGAAGGGAAAAAGACAAAGACAAAGACAAAGAGACAAGTCAAAAGTATAAGCAAACACTCAAACAAACAAGACCGCAGAGACAACACATTGACACGTTATCCCGAGGGGGTGGTGCAATGGTGCGGCGGTGGGGGGGGAGGGGGAAAAAAACAAAACAAACAAGCAAACAAACAGTCCAGGAGAGTCAATCCGGCACATATCGCGCCACTCGGTCCGCCATTTCTCGTTTGTTTCCTTCCCTCGCCGATTCGCCCTTCTTCCGCACCCCTCCCGTCCCGTTGGTTCTTGGTATCTCTTTATTATTGCTGCGCTCTTTTTCTCGCTTGGTCGCTCGTTTCCGGCTAGCCTCCTCTTCGTCCTTGTGCCAGGAGGTCATAAACCTCTCAGCTCCCTGCAGCACTCCCTTGTACCACTGCCTTCCTCCCTTCACCTTCGCTGCTTCCGCCCAAACTGAATTCGGGACTCCGAAGACACGTCTCTGGTCGTCCGTAGAGCCGTGCGTAGCTCCGAACGCTTTGAAGTCGTCCTTCAGGCACGTCTGCCAGTTCCGCTCCGGGCACCCCGCGCCCGGGTCCTTCCCCCCCACCAGCTCCCCGAACATCAGTCGTTTCGGGAGTCGCCCGTCTGGCTGCCTTGCCACGGCCCCCGCGAACAGCAGGCGCCGCTGCCGGACAGTGGCTTCCACGCTCTGGCACCCGACCCTCTTCAGGGCCTGGGCGTAGGACAGCTGCCGGTAGGTGCCTTGTTTGCGCTGGTACCCAATAACTCGCAGCAGCAGCCGGTGGTGTACCGTCCGCAGTAGTCGGTAGTGGTCGCGACGTGGGGCCCATGTCATGCAACCGTACAGCAGTGCCTCCATCGCCTCCGCTTGAAGCAGGCGGGCCTTGAGTCGAAACGGTGCTCCCGGCCTATCGAAGAGCTCCGGGCCATACCTCCTGACGCACGCCGACGCTGCTCTGCTCCTGAAGTTGATCTCCCGGGTGAGGTCGCCATGTTCGTTGACGAGGCCGCCCAGGTACCGGAACTCGAGGGTTTGGGTGTATTTCTGCCCCGCTGCTTCGATGATCAGCGGCGGCGGGGGCGGTGTTGGCTGCTTCTCCTTTACGCGCATCAGGAGAGTCTCCGTCTTCTTCTCCGACACCGTCAGCCCGAACTCCCCAAACACCTGCACGATAATGGTCATCATCCTCGCCAGTCCGTCGGCGGACCTCGATACAACGCCGGCGTCATCGGCATACAGCATCCCCCACACCGCCCTCCGTACGCGGTCGAGTGGTGTCTCCGTCCCCGCTCCCGTCTCCTCCTTCAGGAACACTAGGTTCTGCATGATACCATCGTCCTCGCTGAATCGTACGATAACGACCTCTAGGGCCGCGGCAAAGAAAACGTTGAACAGCAGTGGGGACAGCACACACCCTTGTCGCAAGCCTTGCGTGACCAAGAACCAGTCCGACAGTTCTCCATCGTCCATGCGCACCCGGGCCCGCATTCCGTCGTGGAATTGGCGGATGACGGCGACCATCTCCGCAGGAATCCCGGCCCTGGCCAGCACCTTCCATAGCAGCTCTCGGTCCACCGAGTCATAGGCCTTCTGTAGGTCGACGAAGCACATGTAGAGCGGTATTCTCCTTCTCCGCCCTAGTTCCTGGAGTCGGCGCACGACGAACAGCATGCATACTGTGGATCGACCAGGTCGGAAGCCGCACTGTTCCTCCGGGAGGATGTTGTTGGCTTCGCAGAAGGCGCTTAGGCGGTTGGTGATGAGTTTGGCGGGGACCTTGCCTATACTGGATAGAGAGACCGGCACGGTTTTTAATGTGAATACAACAACAACAACACTGAAGCAAGTTAATTTCGTTCATTTCCTGCCCGCACACACAAAAAAAGGCGATGAATTTCGTTCATTTCCTGCCCGCACACAAAAAAAAGGCAATGCATACCACCCACAAAAAAAACGAGTCAATTTGGCACCTACACTAAAACCAAGTCATTTCCGGCACGCTCACAAAAACCAAGGCAATTTATATATATATGTTGTTTGCTTTTCATGTTTGTCCTTGCGCCACTCCCCTAGGCACGTCCCGGAGGGGAACCTTGTAACTATTATGAACGCGGTGCATTCGTTACGGGCTCCGACCCATCCTAGGGTCACCGTGTTCACACGATGGCCGGTGATATGTGGCGGGCGCTGGCCAGGCGTCTGATAAACAAACAACTGGCTGCTGGTGTACATAAAACAGATGACAAAATTTCTCGATCCGTCTCAAATGGCAAAAAATAGTTTTTTTTTCCGGGTTTGGGAGAAGAGCGTAGGACGCCACCGGCAATATCTCGCCTCCTAGACCATGGATCCACCTTATACCTTCAAGGCCGTCATCTACACTCGTTGGCCTTGCCCAACCCGGAGTGGGTTGGGCGTGGGCTGAATCTATGTAAAGATCGAAGGTCTATCGTCGCACAAGCTGATTTTTATAAGGGTTTTTACGATTTGCAACGAAAAAAGGCAAATTGCGCCGCCTGCAGCCGTTTAAAAAAAAAAAAACAACAACAACAACAACAATTTTTCCATTTTTTCCCACAGCTGCGGTACGAGCGGATCTTCAGCCTGAAAATTCTAAACAAATATTTCAAAGCTCGATTTCCAACTTGGCTTTCCCATTGGCATAGTTCTAAGCGCGTCAAAATCTTATATCGATGGTGGCAAAGTGTCACTGGGACCTGCGTGCAGAGCAACCCCTCTGCGAGCTGTTCCCAGTGACTTTAGTTCTGGGCTCTGTCGCGGAAATTATTTAATTTCCCAAATCCCCTGCCTTTCAGCTCTGTTTCGAGGTCTAATTCCATCTTTTTTTAGTAATCCCCTCCCCTACTTAGTTCAACTCCAAACACGATTTGGCTCTGTAGCCCATCAATCCCTCTATACTTCATCTTACACCTGGCACAAAAATTTGACTCTGTAGCCTTTGGCTAGATAAAGTTATACACATTCGATACTTAACCCGACTCGGTAATATCAGCTCTGGGTCGAGTCGGTTATTATGGCGGACGAACTCGTACTGAGCTTTACATGGGAAGTGGGAAGTACAGCTGTGCAAAGCGACGGCGCAGCCACCTGACGATAACGTGGAGGACTGCTGCAGCAGCGTGCTGCTGTGCTGCTGCTGCTGCTGAGACTAGGTGGTATACGCCTCGTTGAGCGCTATAATAGCACCCGGCGATAATGTGGGGGACACTGATTTAAGCTGCGTTGTGCGTAAGCGCCTGACGAGCACATACATGCATGGAGGACGCCAAGGCAGCATTACAAAAGCTGCTCTTTATGTACATGATGAAAACCAGGCATAGCAGCGTACAAGCTGCAACAATATACAATATAGAATACTTCACAGGCAAGGCGGCGGGCAGCCACCTGACGATAACGTGGAGGACTGCTGCAGCAGCGTGCTGCTGTGCTGCTGCTGCTGTGCTGCTGCTGCTGAGCCTAGGTGATATACGCTGCGTTGTGCGCTAGCACCCGGCGATAATGTGGAGGACGCTGATTTAAGCTGCGTTGTGCGCAAGCGCCTGACGTACTCGTACTGAGCTTTACATGGGAAGTGGGAAGTGCAGCTGTGCAAAGCGACGGCGCAGCCACCTGACGATAACGTGGAGGACTGCTGCAGCAGCGTGCTGCTGTGCTGCTGCTGCTGTGCTGCTGCTGCTGAGCCTAGGTGATATACGCTGCGTTGTGCGCTAGCACCCGGCGATAATGTGGAGGACGCTGATTTAAGCTGCGTTGTGCGCAAGCGCCTGACGTACTCGTACTGAGCTTTACATGGGAAATGGGAAGTGCAGCTGTGCAAAGCGACGGCGCAGCCACCTGACGATAACGTGGAGGACTGCTGCAGCAGCGTGCTGCTGTGCTGCTGCTGAGCCTAGGTGATATACGCTGCGTTGTGCGCTAGCACCCGGCGATAATGTGGAGGACACTGATTTAAGCTGCGTTGTGCGTAAGCGCCTGACGAGCACATACATGCATGGAGGACGCCAAGGCAGCATTACAAAAGCTGCTATTTATGTACATGATGAATACCAGGCATAGCTGCGTACAAGATGCAACAATATAGATTACTTCAGAGGCAAGGCGGCGGGCAGCCACCTGACGATAACGTGGAGGACTGCTGCAGCAGCGTGCTGCTGTGCTGCTGCTGCTGCTGCTGAGCCCAGGGGATATACGCTGCGTTGTGCGCAAGCGCCTGTGACGAGCACATACATACACCAAAGCAGCATTACAAAAGCTGCTGTATGTACATGATGAATACCAAGCATAGCTGCGTGCAAGCTACAACAATACATAATACTTCACAGGCGAGGCGGCGGGCAGCGGGTCGGGGCGCAGACTAGGCCCAGGCCTTCAAGGCATGCCTGAAATAATGCCTGAATGACCTTTTCTGAAAACGGCGTGCCTGAACGCGATTTTCGTGCCTATCTTGCCTATATTTTCTCAGGCACGGCCAGGAATGTCAAAATGACAAAAAAGGCATAAAAAACAACGCCGTTATATTGGAACTCCCAAATTTAGGGGAAATGGGGCTATTTGTTGTGTTTTGTTTTGCGGTCACGCAGTCACACAGTGCATCAGTGCACGCACAGACGCACAGCGCACAGCCAAGGCATCCCGCACGGCCACAGCTCTGCTAACAGCCAGGAATAGTGTCGTCCCAGAGTATCACGATACCACCTTCTGGGTGGCAGGCACCATGTCCGGTAAAGAAGGAAGTACGCACACAACCACCAGCAGTCTCGTAGATTGCGGTAGAGAGGGGTCAACGGTCAACAACAATCGTAGTGTGCCGTCAAGTGAGGGTCATGGGGTGACGTAGAACAACATTCTTGCTTGGCGTCTTCTGATACGCAGGCTCTTCACGGAACGATGTAGACTAGGCAACGGGCTTTCAATGATTTGGATGGTGCTTTCTTGTGGTTTTCGTGTCCGATGAATCGACCGATCATATCGCTGAAGGGTGATGGGGCAGAACAGAACCAACGCTGGGGCTTGATGATTTGCTCGCCCGCGCATGCACAAGGTTTGGATTCGAAATAGATGATTTATTTTTATTTACAGTGCGAATCAAAGCTCGTTTTGTTTCATACATATTATATGAGTTATGGCTTTAGAGAGCGTTCCCTGTTCCATTATTAATACGGTACGCAACACTTCGCGGAAGCCAAAAAACACAAGCTGGAGTGTAGCTTTCCCAAGCTGTACACAACGATAAATGATGGCATAACCGTACGATGGTTCACGTTGAGCCAGTACAAAATACCTATTAATAGTCGAGTCTTGAGGCAATTTGCGTAGCGCCGTACACCATTATTATTGTGAATATATTGCTACACACAGGGAAGAGAGTGCTGAAATCTTCTCGCGATAAAAATGCAAGGCAAGAACCGTAGTGGGGGAGGAGGGAGAGGAGCCTAATTTGTGACCCCGGATCTGAGTTACGACTAGGGAGAGAGAAAGACGGAAGTGCGAAGATAATAAATGGGATGGATAATAAATAAATAAAAAGTAGGTAACGCGCACACCTGCAGCCTTGTTTGCTGTTGTGTATACATATGTTTTTTAAGCTACTGTAGTAATCATATTATCAGCTATTTTTTGCCATTTCGTTGCTCCGAAACTTCAATCAAGTATCATAGGGAAAACGCAGGTGTGCAGTGCCAAAGGGAAAATGCTAACTAATTCCAAGTACCAGGTAGTTCGTCTAGTGGTTCGTCTCCCGAAACAAAGGTGCAGTTCAAAATGTGTTACAGTCGCGTGTTGAGCAAGATAGGCATATATGTCTGAAACCCTAAACTACTTGAAATTTGTGTTGGGTTGAGCAAGATAGGCATTTATGCCTAAAACCCTTAACTACTTGAAATTAGCGTGGATTGAGCAAGATAGGCATTTATGCCTGAAACCCTAAACTACTTGAAATTAGTGTGGATTGAGCAAAATAGGCATTTATGCCTGAAACCCAAAACTGTTTGAAAGTATTATGCGATTGAGCAAGATAGGCATTTATGCCTGAAACCCTAAAACTACATGAAATTAGTGTGGGATGTGCCTTGACGGTTTCAGGCACGTTTAAGGCATTATTTCAGGCATAGATAGGCACGTTTAAGGCATTTCAGGCATTTGCCTATTTACGTGCCTATTTTAATTTGTTTCGCCTGCGGCGGGCCTATCTCCATATGCTTAGTTGCGCCTGCGGCGTGCCTTAAAGGCCTGGGCCTAGCGCAGACCCGACCCACGTGCCCCGTCCAGATGGCAACCCTGTGTATGGGCGTCCGTGAAATACTTTGTTCGAATGGAATTGCCAGGAAGCCGAGTGGGTCAGACGGCGTTCGGGTGTGTGATCCGAAGCACACAATCGTCATGATTTCTTTGGCCCATGGCCCATTCCTTGGGGGAGAGTCCGAGTCGATCCACGATTTCATGATCCATGATGTTCGTGCGAAATGTAACGCCAAATGAAACGACACAACAAGTTACGCCGCTCGACATCACATACTTGACATCTTGACATGCTGTACACTACCGGCCCTCCCACAAGAAAGTGCCCTACAAGAAACTCAGCCTAAACAGTTCGGGGGAAATAACAAAGTCGACAGCTATTATACTGAAGTTAGTGCGGGGCACACCTCTTTCTAAAAAGAGAAAGTAAGTTTAAGCCCGATTTCTGGTTTCTTATGAGCGGGCCGGTACTGTACTCGTACTCGTACGGACACACACGAAATGGAATATATACAATTGATGCGATTGATGGCGAATTGAATGCAGTACGTACGTATTACCCGTACAGCCCGTCAACTGCAAAAATAGGAGTATTCTAGTCGCCACACATCACAGACTTTACGGCGGGGAGCGGGTCGGGGCAGTGCCCCCGCCTCGCCTGCAACCGCCGGCTTAGCTGATCCGCCCGCTCGGCGCCGTAGCGCGCGCGCAAGGCCTCGACGTCGAGATCTACGACGAGATCTACGAAAAATCGTGCCCTGTGAGCGTTTGGGCACATTGCCCACCGACAACGCCTATACCTTCGCGTGGTTTTTTCACGTACGTGTTCTCTGACCTCCGACCCGTGGGGGGGGTCGGCTTCCCGGCCGCCGTCAACATGGTGGAGGCCTGCGCGGGAGGCTGTGTGCTCAGATCTGAGACGCCCCGAGAACACATACATGCCACCCAGGCTTTGTCGAGAACTGCCATCAATATTTTTTTCGCCGAGAGAGAGCTCCTGCTGCTGTACGCATACGTGTACGTATGTATGTATGTAGTCTACAGCAAGTAGCACGTGTGATAAGAGACTAGCAGCTCATGCACTGTCAATGTTGTTGCGGAGCTCCTATGATTTGTACAGCAGCAGCTGTGATCGCACCTTTTTAGCGGACTACGCGCTGCATGCTGTTGAGGGTTTCAGCGTAAAAAAATGGCATTGGCAAACGGGGATGGGGAAACACGTTTTTTTGTCGTTTTTTACCGTTTTTGTTTTTTGTTCTCAGACGTATAGGAGGCGCGTAGATGTACACGTGCATCGGGTATATATCGACAACATGTATGTATCAGTACTACTACTGCTGTACTACAACAGTACCTACCACGAGCAGTGAGCATCACAAGTATGTGGGTTGGATATGTATGACCACTATCAAAGATACACGCAGCATGTATCAGTTGATGTTGCTGTTGTCGCCGTTGTTCGCCTGTTTCGAATTTCGAAGATGTGTACTCGTAGTAGGTGTGTAGGCCCACACCGTGTACAGCATACAATGCGCATGTGTCAGGCTTGTGACCAAGATACATACGAGCACACACGTAGATGAGTACAGCAGCAGCAGCAGTATCACATGTATTACGAGTACGGTTGCCACTCTCCGTGGGCAGTGTGCAGAGCGCTCTCAACTCTTGGCAGTACGTCTGATTTCCATCCTTCGACACAACGCTGCTGCTAACTAAAAACGTGTATAACTCTTGGCATTACGTCTGACCCCCGCCCCGTCCTTCGCTACAATGCTGCTAACGTTCCGGCATCACGCAAGGCTGCGACCGGCGGCCGTCCAGGCCGCCGGCGAAGCCCCTTGTACATACGTATTATTCGTACAGCCCGTCAAGTGCAAAAAAGAGTATGTGCAAGAAGAGTATTCTTGTCGCCACACTCACAGACTTTGCGGCGGGGAGCGGGTCGGGGCAGCCCCGCTCCCCGCCCAGCCGACAAACCCCGTGTGCGAGTCAAAAGGATTATTGCCTCTCTCTACTACTACTATGGATTATATCGATGCGATAGAAGCGCCAAGTAGCGGAGTGCGTCGTCAGACGTATTATACGCGTAGTAAGTGAGCAGCAGCAGCTCAAAAGGATTCAGCACAGCAGTGCAGACAGGCACAACACCAGTAGTTCTTGTTCTTCGAGTACAAATGATTTTGCAGCAGGATGAAGGGGGTGTAGACCCACTGATACACAGATGACACACAGTAGTAGTGAGTACGTCGTAGCAGCATCATCGCTGTGGCCGTTGATCATGGAAAAGTACGGATACGTAATAATATATTATTCAGTCAGCAGTACTCGTGCTACACAATAGTGCGTACTCGTACTGCTGTAAGCGCGTAAACGATTTTATCGATACGATGGTGGCGAAGTGTCACTGGGACCCGCGTGCAGAGCAACCCCTCTGCGCGCTATAACTATTAGCTATTACTATTAGGATTACTGCAGGAAAGCTATCCCCTATGGAAAAACGCCTCCCTAAGGAATACCAATATGACTATATCTCGCGAACTACAACTCGTACGCAAAAATCTCTTCACCGATGTGTTCCCCTTGGGATGCCGTCATGTCGATATTGAGTGTTGAAAAAGTATATGTATTCCGTTTTTTATTTCCCGAAGAAGCTATTTATGTTTCTCTCTGGAACCAGCTCGTAGGCTGTTTTAAAAGTCTTCGGGGGGTTTCCCCTGTAATGGTATTTATTAACGTGGTGGTGTTGTTGGCGGGGTTTCCCACGGCCCTGGCAGGCCTTTTTAGCACGACGGTGAGCGTGCCTGGCCTGCTGTAGACAAACCGTGAAAACCATCAATAATCAACCGATAGCTTATAGCGCGCAGAGGGGTTGCTCTGCACGCGGGTCCCAGTGACACTTTGCCACCATTGATATCGTAATCGTTTGATGCGGTCCTTCAGCAGTACGAGTACGTATTCCGATATCAATGCTATTGTGCAGTTCGAGTACCCTGAATAAAATATATTATTATTAATAGTACGTATCCGTACTTTCCACGATCAACGGCCACAGCGTGAACGGTCTGAAACCCCGACCCACTCCCCGCCGCCCCGCTTGTCTATGAAGTTTGGTGATAATAGCACTCGTATGATATTCAATCCGCAATCAATAATTAATCAATCGTAGTATGAACACTGCTGCTGCTGATGGATGATGCTGCTATGATACGACGTACTGCACTACTACTACCGTGTGTCGTCTGTGTGTCAGTGGGTCTACCCCCTTCATCGTGCTGCAATGGTTTGTACTCGAAGAACAAGACCTGCTGCTGCATACTTACTACCAGGTACGTATAGAATACGTCTGACGCACTCCTCTACTTGGCGCCTCTATCGCATCGATATAATCCTTAGTAGACATAGAGAGAGGAAATCCTTGACTCGTACACGGGGTTTGTCGGCTGGGCGGGGAGCGGGTCGGGGCGCTGCCCCGACCCGCTCCCCGACGCAAAGCCTGTAATGAGTGGCGACAAGAATACTCTTCTTGCACTTGTACGCCTGTACGAATAATACGTACTGCATTCAATTCGCCATCAATCGCATCAATCGTAAATATTCCGTGTGTGTACGTAGTACGTACGAGTACGAGTACAGTCGTACAGCATGTCAAGATGTCAAGTATGTGATGCGGAGCGGCGTAACTTGTTGTGTCGTTTTATTTGGCGTTTTATTTCGCACGAACATCATGGATCATGGACCATGGACCATGGATCACATAGATAGTGTTGTAATCAACTTTCAAAAAGTCAAGTTACTTGATTTAGGCATGACTTTTTATAGGCATAATCAAGGCAACTATTGCCGTGATTATATGATTTTTTCAAAAAAGTCATGCCTTAAAAATCAACTTTATTTAGGTGATTTTTTCGTGATTATTCGATTTTTTGGTACTATTTTACTCCATACTTATCATTGCTGTATATAGCTGTATACCTCGGTCATAGCCACCCCGTCAGCATGGTAGGAACAGCGGAGGCCGCCCTGCTCGTCGTCATGAACGACATGGATGGAGAGAGGTGGTACACATCGACGAAGCAGCTCCAGGAAACGTCGTTGCAATTGTGTGCGGCTGTGCGAAGCTTGCCTCGCGCAAACTTGTTCGTTTTGGACAACACCCCCCCCTCACTACTGCCGATTGCGGTAGCTGGCGAAGCACTTCCCGACAACAACGGGGTAGCTGGCGAAGCACTTCCCAACAACAGGTTGGCTCATGGAACGCGCGTGCCACAGATCCGAGTGCTGAGCGTCAAGTGGGACCTGTTGTCAACTGCGGTCTTGACTCGTTACATGCCTGCTCTTGCCGACGTCGAGGAGATGGTGTTCAGCGACAGATTCAACGACAGCGTGCAGGCGGTGGCCTGGCCGAACTCAGTCGTATGTCTGGAGTTCGGTGACTACTTCGACCAGGAGATAGACGGAGTTCAATGGCCTGCTCGCCTGGAACAATTCACGTTTGGGGGCCTTTTCAACCAAGGGTTGGGGGGGGCAACGTGGCCGAGTAATGTCAACTTGGTCGTGGTTTCCGACGACTTCGAGCACGCTACCGACGGAATCACTTCCTCTACAGGGTCGAGGGTGTGCTGCGTGCTTGGCTACTGGAGGCTTAGGGCGGGTAGCTATCATCGTCATCGTGGGCTCTAAACGGCGCTTTAAACCACTCCCGGCATGAAAACGCCTAATATTGACCCGCTCCCCGCCCAGCCGACAAACCCCGTGTGCGAGTCAAAAGGATTATTGCCTCTCTCTACTACTACTATGGATTATATCGATGCGATAGAAGCGCCAAGTAGCGGAGTGCGTCGTCAGACGTATTATACGCGTAGTAAGTGAGCAGCAGCAGCTCAAAAGGATTCAGCACAGCAGTGCAGACAGGCACAACACCAGTAGTTCTTGTTCTTCGAGTACAAATGATTTTGCAGCAGGATGAAGGGGGTGTAGACCCACTGATACACAGATGACACACAGTAGTAGTGAAGTACGTCGTAGCAGCATCATCGCTGTGGCCGTAGATCATGGAAAAGTACGGATACGTAATAATATATTATTCAGTACAGCAGTACTCGTGCTACACAATAGTGCGTACTCGTACTGCTGTAAGCGCGTGAAACGATTTTATCGATACGATGGTGGCGAAGTGTCACTGGGACCCGCGTGCACAGCAACCCCTCTGCGCGCTATAACTATTAGCTATACTTTAGGATCACTGCAGGAAAGCTATCCCCTATGGAAAAACGCCTCCCTAAGGAATACCAATATGACAATATATTACAAATCGTACGCAAAAAATCTCTTTACCGATGTGTTCCCCTTGGCGATGACGTCATGTCGATATCTGAAGTGTTCGAAAAAGTTATGTATTCCGTTTTTTATTTCCCGAAGAAGCTATGTTATGATTCTCTCTGGAACCAGCTCGTAGGCTGTTTTAAAAGTCTTCGGGGGGTTTCCCCTGTAATGGTATTTATTAACGTGGTGGTGTTGTTGGCGGGGTTTCCCACGGCCCTGGCAGGCCTTTTTAGCACGACGGTGAGCGTGCCTGGCCTGCTGTAGACAAACCGTGAAAACCATCAATAATCAACCGATAGCTTATAGCGCGCAGAGGGGTTGCTCTGCACGCGGGTCCCAGTGACACTTTGCCACCATTGATATCGTAATCGTTTGATGCGGTCCTTCAGCAGTACGAGTACGTATTCCGATATCAATGCTATTGTGCAGTTCGAGTACCCTGAATAAAATATATTATTATTAATAGTACGTATCCGTACTTTCCACGATCAACGGCCACAGCGTGAACGGTCTGAAACCCCGACCCACTCCCCGCCGCCCCGCTTGTCTATGAAGTTTGGTGATAATAGCACTCGTATGATATTCAATCCGCAATCAATAATTAATCAATCGTAGTATGAACACTGCTGCTGCTGATGGATGATGCTGCTATGATACGACGTACTGCACTACTACTACCGTGTGTCGTCTGTGTGTCAGTGGGTCTACCCCCTTCATCGTGCTGCAATGGTTTGTACTCGAAGAACAAGACCTGCTGCTGCATACTTACTACCAGGTACGTATAGAATACGTCTGACGCACTCCTCTACTTGGCGCCTCTATCGCATCGATATAATCCTTAGTAGACATAGAGAGAGGAAATCCTTGACTCGTACACGGGGTTTGTCGGCTGGGCGGGGAGCGGGTCGGGGCGCTGCCCCGAGTTGTAAGGGAACGGTGTTTTAAAGGACAGTTGAGTACGTTTTATCGGAGAATCGTAGGAGATGAGCTGCTGAAAGACAGTTGAGTACGTTCTACGAGGAAATGAGAGATTCCAGAAGTGTATTACAGGTCAGTTGAGAGTGTTTGAAATCAGTTGAGAGAATAAGTACAGTAACGAACCAATCATCAGCAGAGAGTACGATGATCAACGGAAGTAAAGGAAAGAGTTGAAGATAGGGTACCTGGAGAAGTGATAGCTTTTTAGTATAGGATGTCTTGAAAATAGTCTTGAGGCTTGAGAGATGAGCAGAGCTCCCGTTGAGAGGAACGGCACGCAAGTCTCTGACCACGTGGGTCTAGGAAGAGTGGAATAGGAAGAGCAGTTGGAGACAGCTAGACGAGCGACGGTGCCCCGCCCCACCCCCCCTCGTTCAGTACTCGTTTTCCCAGCCTTCATCTGCAACCTGAGAAGATAATCAAAGACTAAAAACTATCCTTGAACTGAGCTACTGCTGTATTGATACGTCGAACCAATCAGCACATAGCATCTGCTGCTGCTGTGTGTGTAAAGAGAGAGAGCTACAACCCGCTTTCACAAGACCCTTCGGCAACCTCGCACTACACTACGCACTCGAGCGCACACCACATCAGTATCTGCCTGCATACCTGCCGCCGAAATCAATACGAGATAGAAAGGCTTCCTTCGGGATTGTGGTTGATTTGGAATACAGGGGTGTCAACAAAAGGTTGAGAATGGGAGAATACAGCAGCAGGCGTTCGTTCCTCGTACTATTAATAGCAGCTACTCGTATACGTAGCCACCGGGCGAGCACGAAGAGCATGAAAAAAACTCTACTTTGCATTGCAAGGAACGACAGGTTTGTGGGGTGCGTTTTAAACTTGATTTTAGTATGTACCTGTTTTTGGCCCCGAACGGACCAGGTGTACCTGTTTTTGGCCGCTGCCCTTTTTTTTTTCGTTCTGCCAGTTCCCGCTTGTACCCCCTTGAAGATTCAACGCCGACCTGGCTGAGACCTCCAAACCGCCCCTGCGTCGTATAGAGCTTGAAAACACAGTGGGCAGCACGACAGTACAGGTCAGAGACGAGGGCAATCTATAAGCGACTGGTCGGCCACCGCCAGGTCGGCCAGTCGTCCCCCTCCCCCCACAAAACTTTACAGAGCATCGGCGCTACGTAAAGCATTGCAGCATGATACCAGGTACTGATTGTGCTACCGCCATACAACACTATACACTACTGTACTACTGCTGTATGTACCATCATACGAGTGAAATCAGAAGGATACCAGAGGATTACCAGGTCCTCGACCCAACCGACGATCGTCCCAAAGCTTTATACTAATTCTTACGCAGTCGGATACGTCGATCGAAAAAGCCGGTTTCCGATTGGAGACGCAATCATTGGGCTTTCTTATACAGTTGGAAAAGAGCTTTTTCGATCCCAACTTTTTCGATTGAGAAATCCAATCCACGAATCCCGTCGAAAAACCTATACTAATTATTATGCAGTCGGATACGTGGATCGAAAAAGGCGGTTTCCGATTGGAGACACAATTGGGCTTTCTTATACTGTCGAAACATAGTTCTTTCGATCCCCACTTTTTCGATTGAGAAATCCAATCCACGAATCCCGTCGAAAAGCACGAGTTTTTCGACGGGATTCGTGCATTGGATTTCTCAATCGAGAGTTTTTCGACGGGATTCATTCGTGGATTGAATTTCTCAATCGAAAAAGTTTTTGAAGCTCACCGCATCTCTCTCCACCCCTCCAAACACACGGTCACACCACCCAGGAGCAGCCTAAACACCTCTCCGATGTTGGGTTACTGCTCTACTGCTGGTGCTGCTCTCTACTGCTCCTGCTGCTCTGCTGCTGCTCGAAGCGCAACACCTTCTAGAACCCGCGACCAGGGCACGACGCATTTTTCAACTGTCGTATCAACCGCCCCAGGGAAAAGAGCACAAAAAACTGCAAAATCGATCCGATTGACGATAGGGAAGGCATACAGACACACACCCCTTCAAATTTATTTTTAGGAGTGGATCAGAAGACGAGTTTTTTCTTCTTCTTTTTTCCTTTTTTTTTTACGTTTTTTTTTCTATTCTTTTTTGCTGTTTTTTTTTGTAGATGGGGTGAGTAATTGTATGGGTTTTACTGTTGTGTGGTTTTTTTCGTTCTAGTTGTTGTTATGAACGACGTTTTAGGATGGCAATTGTGCGTAGGGGTTTGCGTATAACTCGATCACGGTGGTACCACTCGACGACGATGCTGCCGCGTACGAAGTGGGTACGCATCTTCTGATGTACGTACTGCTGCATTGCTCTAGTAGATCGTGGGTTGGGGGATCGATTGGTGGGTGTGTCGGTGGGGTGGTGGGTCGGTGGGTGGGTTGGTTCGTAGGTGGTTGCGTCTTTTCGTGCCTGTGTGTGTGTGGCCCTGTTAGATTTTGGGTAATTTAGTATGTCCTCTAAAATAACGACCCCGCTCTGGCATATTTCGGCGTACCACTATAAATAGTACCTGGTACAGTATTAAAAGTGGATATACATGAACGAACGTCGGCGGAAACATGAGGAAGATCGGCTCAAAAGTCTACAGAGTAAATACAAGTCAATCAAAATCGGGGCAAATCGGTGAAAGGGCTTACATACAAGGTCGCTGGTGTGTATGGAATATGCAAGTCGGTTGACCTATAGTAGCCTGTCTGCCCCCATATACAAGATAGTTAAGTAAATATCTAAATATAAGGTAGTTTTAATGCGCGATGGTTTTGCATGATTTGCGTCTCACGAAACTCCTGAAAGTTGCGTCAATAGACTTCAATATGCTATGGGCAGCATGGGGAAGTCAAGAAAACGGGGGGGGGTCGATATCCTCCCCCCCTAAGGTATATAATCTACTGGAAGTTCAAGAAACTTGTGGAAGTTTATGACCATTTGGCTTGGTCGAAGCGAATGGTCACTGCTACTGCTGAGGGGAGGACTACCGCAGAAGGCTGCAAAGCCCTACTGCATCTATCTATCGCCTTGTTCCTGCCGTGGGGGTAACACACAGGGCAATATATCATGTGCTTTGTCACCTCCCCGCCCCTGAGCGCTGCAAAACTATTGTATCGCCATCTACCTCATTCGAAGTTGTTACCCAGTGCAAGCCAACCTCACAGACGGTTTTTAGTAGCATGCAGCTCACGCTTCACATGCGACTCGCCCAACAACTCACGGTACTTCGCGCTTGGTCCAAGCAATGTCTGCCTGATCGGTGAAAGCCCGATCCGACGTGCTCTGCCCCCGCAATGTAGAGATGCGAGGGTCCATGGCCATACGACCACGGCCATGCATGACATGCGGCTAGTCAGTACCCACCCCCAACACACGCTGCGAAATACGATCGTTCTCCCTTTATGAGACAATGAGACAGTTCGTGCCCCGCGAGCGTAACGCCTCCCATTGTGAGGCCGTTGTATATACATCCTACCTATTTTCTGTCCCATCTACTGTATGCAGTCCCTTGCCCCGGCAGCCACCCCGTGCACACTTCCTGCGGCCCCGTGCCCTGTAGCCGCTCAACACCCACGCGCAAAGTCTTCCATCCTTGCCTGCCATACCCACACCAGAAACGCGGCAGATGATCACGTTTCTCTCCCTTCGTAGCCCCTTCAAAGGGATAGAAGGGACTCTTTACAAGGGATACAAGGAATATAAGGGACACAAGGGATACAGGGGATATAAGGGATACAAGAACTGTAAGGGATACAAGGGGTATAAGGGGTATAATGGATACGGGATACAAGGGATATAGGGGACCCTTTATAAGGGATACACGGGATATAAGGGATATAAGGGATATAAGAGATACACGGGGTAACCACCAAAACAGTGACACCTTTGGTGTTGTCAGCCGTGTACGAGCAGCATGAGCAGCGCCTAGCAGTACATATCATATGCACACGATAGGATCGACCGTGTTGTGCCCGTGCCGTACGACTCACCTTTACATTGCAACCATTGTAAATCGGACCCGAACCATTGCATCATCTCTCAACCACGCGGTGTGGCCGTGGCTGCTAAACTCGTCACTTTCTATCGTCAAGGTTACTGAAGTTACTTACCGACGCGTCACGTGCTTTCGGCGGAAACTGTTTTCTGAAGGGCGGGGTTGCTTAACCCAAAATCGTCGTCGTTTCACACTGGAGTCCCGATGTGGGGACAAAACACTTAGAGTTAGAGTGAACTATTTGATTCTAGACAGTGCAGTTCTAAAATGGTTAAGGCTAGTTTGTGTTACATTATGCTTCGTGGCATACTTTAGGCCATTGGATTGTTCATCGGGTACAACCTTTTATTTTCCTCAAAACAATAGTTTTTTGGGTGGCTTACTAATGACTTACTATTAGTATATAGTTCCTCAAGTGACCACCCTTAGAAGGCAACAATGGTGTTACACCTCTGCCGTACCATGCGTCATTCCACTGTCTGTCTCGGTGCCCCCCCCACCCCACCCCGTTTACTATTCTCCTCGAATGCAACGTGAAGGCTTGCGGAACCAGCCCTCCCCTTTGGCTCCTCCCGGTCCCCTCCCTTCGCCCCCCCCCATCTACCGTGCAAGCACTATGGGGGGGGGGTGGGCCGGCACCCTCATGTTTCTAGAGTAGTACACACGTTAGGAAAAGGTGTAGCTTCGACTCGAAAAGCCTGTCGTACGAGGGGATGTACCTGGTAGGTCGTGCAAGTCGGGAAGATGTGTGCTGGGTGCAACCAGAGGTAGGGGGGAGTGGACGCTGAAATAGAGGGGGCATATAGAGGGGGGGTACTGATACATTTATGCACATTGGCATCGTACAGGTAACCGATCCCCCCTCAACAGTCTACACATTTCAGGGCAGAAAACCCCTGATATGTGTGATCTTTGTGATCTTTGTGAACTGTATGATCTGTATGATCTGTATGATCTGTATGATCTGTATGATCTGTATGATCTGATTGATCTGTGTGACCTGATTGATCTAGCTCATGTTGCCGGGGGGTAAGCCGTAGGACCCTCACGATAATGTACAGTTTGTTTCTGGGTTGGAGCTGCACTACTGCTGTGCAGCATACACGCCCTGCACAACGCCATATCGCTACAAGTCAGGGTCCATATGATCTAGATGGTATAGCTGATCTAGCTGACCTAGCTGATCTGCAGTACCAGGTATATGATCTAGGTGATCTAGATAACCTACAGAAGCGGAAGAACTTCGACTCGAATTACAGCAGTAGTAGTGGCAGATTACACCTTCTCCCTTTTACCCAACACCCGCCTCCACACAGATAGCGTGTGGCGTGAGGCTGCTGAGTTATCCGACGCAGCCCGCAGGAAAGGCAATCAATCGCTGCCAGCCGGGGTCACCCGACTTCTTGCTGCGTAAGCTCCAGCTCCTCCGAAGAGCTTGCGATGAACGAATGGCGCCCAAGGCCAGTGTTGATTATCGGTGTTGCCCAAGGAGAGCAGGGTGAAGAGGAGGAGGAGAAGGAGTAGATAAGACGAGGAGTGTGCGAGCGTTCACGGAGCTCGCTTTTGTTGTATCAGCGCGAATAGACCAACCATTGTAGCAGACGCACTCTATCTTAATTGAGGTCCGCTACTCGCTACAGGCGACTACGCTAGCGATGAGCGACCCTGTATAAGCTACTCGTTGATGCTGAGTAGCATGGCAGCTATGACAAATTAATCCAAGTGCTCTTCAATACATACCTGGTGGGGAAATACAGTAATACCCGAAATATGTGTAAAAAACGCCTGGTTGGTGAAAACCCAACGTGCTCCGTCCCGGAATTTTAGGGATGGTCATACGACTACGGCCGTGCACGATATGAGTACACCCCCCTCCCCCCTACCTGCATGACCGGCGGGACCATTCCACAACATTGGGCTATTTTTAGTTGTGGTTTACAGTAGTTGCGGTGATATCAGTGTAATGCTTTGCTGTGTGTTCGTAAATGCTTATTTGTCGCCGGGGCGGGGGGGGGCGTGAACGGAGATGGGAGGATGCTTGGTTGGTCTTACGCTGGCTGATGCTTGGGGAGCTGTTGCTCGCACATATATAAAACACACCAAGTCACACAGGTACACACAGTAGTAGGGAAAAGTTGATTTTCAAACGTTTTCTCTTCCTGGCAAGTAGTTGCCTCCATCGAGTAGAAACACACAATAATATCAGCAACAGCTTTGACGCACTTTCCTACAAATAGTAGGGGGCGGTACTCTTTCCCTCGCTGCCTAACCCTTTGCTCAGCTCTTTTCCACCGTTTCCACACCATACGTTTCTTCTGAGCGGAGCTCGCGAGCCCACCCACCAGCGGCTCGTCCCAAGCCTTTGGACTGTCGCTCGCCCACCACACTGAACCATGCGGACAGCTCTGTAACAACTCGGTACTGATAATCGGATGCATGTGGGGTAAATGGGGTGAGCCGGGTGGATTGGCCTTGCACTGTCGCCGTCGAGATGACCACTGTTGTCATTGAGGAAACATGCAATATTCCCCCGTGTCAGCTGAACTCTCTGTTTCGGAACTTCTCTCATTTTGGCCTGAGGTTCATCAATCGTTTCCGTGTCCGACTTCTAAAAACCATTTATTTCGCGTCCCGATCTTGTCTTAAGCCGTTTCGTGTCCGACATTTGTTTCAAGTATTGTTTCAAGCCAATACGTGGCCGACGTTTTCAAGGCATTCCTTTTGTATTTTCAAGTTTTAATTTTGTTTTAATCACTCGTGTCGCCACTGTTTTGAGAAGTAATTTATTTCGTGTCCGACCATTTTTTCTAAACTATTTTTCCCGTCCGGCCTTTCAATCTAACCAGGCATGTGGCCCTCTTTCCCCCCCCCCCCCGCCACCCGAAAGCATCCTAACTATTGACGCCGATACCGCGACGGATATCAGCAGCCAACACACACGCACACACCGGCGGCCTACACCTACTCCCAACGAAGGAACCTGGCAAAAACTAGGGGCCGGTATCTCCTCTATACAGCATTGGCACGGTTCGCAAACTCTCGGCTTCTCGCGCGCCTTGTGAGTTCAGCTACCGGATACGCACCCGATCTGATTCTGCGACTCAAGCTTGTACTGCTAAGGAATTCGGCCTGAAACAATTCCACACGCTTGGGCGTCACTGTGTTCCCATCCGTTTGGACGTGAGGTGAAGCGACAACAAAAACAATAGTAGTCACCCCGTACACACCAGACAGATACTCATCGTAAGCATTGCTATACCCTGACCCGTGCTATGGTGCCTTCTAGGGGTCGCACCTTATTGTTTCTGAGGGTGTTGACTTGAATTATACATAGTACATGAGCTCTGTACCTTACCCCAAGAAACTGGTTTCGGCTACAAGTGCAACTCGACAACCAGCCCCAAAGAAAATCTGCTGTAGCTACATCGCGAACCATATAGTAAAATACTACAAGTACTCATACTGTATTCATATGTAATGGCATTCCAACGATTTCCAACGATTTTGAGTGAATCAGCCTGGTTTCGGTCATAATAATAAGTATTTGCCTCACTACGTAAGACAAAAATGGTGCTACCCCGGGCTATCGTAGCACGCGTTACCCTGAAAACAGACTACAGCAGTACCTAGCACTTGTTCGCAAAACTACGATCATAATAATCCGTGGATATAGTGGCCTTTCTCAGAGGCCCCTCGAGGCCTTTCACCGATGGCATCAACAACTTAGCTCTCGTCCACAAACCGCGAGCAACCCACATCGACACTAGACCCAGAACCTCCGAGGCAAACAGACCGGCGGACTCGCGCACCAGCTCCAAATAGTCTGTGATTCCGGCCCCTGTCCAGAGTAGATAGGAGGTGACAGCAATCTCGAGCAATGCCGCACCGAGCCAGACTAACCCATTGCCAACCACACCCAGATACGGGAGTCGCCTGGAAGCACGGTCGGAACATTCCGCCGTTATCTCTGCCAGAGCGCCAACGCTCACAGCCGGGACGGTAGCCCACGCCAACCCCAAAAATATGGAATGACCGTATAACACAGGAAGTGACAGCAGTACCGACGACACTGCAAGCACCCCGAGGGCCTCGAAAACAGACGCAGCAAGAGTGGGAAGGGTGTTATGTTCGGTGTCCTTCCAATACTTGAAGCCGACGAACGCTTCTAGGAGTTGACTGCATAGCGCCACCACCAAGGCGGTTATCGTTAGCTCCACTGTTCCTGGCGGATTCGAGGCCCAGCACGCGCCGGAATACTAAGAGGAAGAAACGCTATTAACGGTTCCGTCGCTGCTGTCGGTGTACACGCGTTGCGCGTAACAATATTCGTCCGAGGGACTTGAAAGGGCAACCCACGAACACGCTACGTTGGGGAAATATGTTCTAGGGCAGGTGCAGTGCACCTTAAAGCTGAAGCCATCAGTGGAAGCAATGGTGAGGCTATCACAGCCAACTTACTCCTTGAAATAACTTAGGCATGATGTTCCCGGCAAAGCGTCGGTAAAGTTGAAGAAACCTTCTGAATCGATCTCTTCAGCACAATTGTCGAAGACGATCGAGGTGGAGTGTACCCTATAGAGGGCACTAGTCGAACAACAATCCACGTCTCCGTACAACGCCCCCGCTGATACTGCTTGCCCAAAGGCCCAACAGGTGGCGGCCAATTTCAAGACAAATCCGAGCGCCAGGGCTAACCTAGAGCGTGTAAACCGGCTGCATGTCGATTTCTCCGCATCGTCATTGCCCCCGTCACCGCCACTGCCACCACTATACGGCGGTGGTGGTGGTGCAGCGTCCATCTCGCAGTGTTCGCCGTCCTTGATCGTCCGGCTGTGAAGAGGTTTGGCTGCAACTGCATCGTCAGCATTCCCATCATACGGAGGTAGCGCAGTATCGATCGCGTGGTGCACTTCGTCCTGAAGCGTAGACGCTACGTGCAATCGAAGTTGGTCGACGGAGGTGGAGGTTAGGGAGGGGGGTGATAGTTTACTCTCTCAACATGCGGGTACGGCAATGACATTTGCACCAGACAAGCAGAACTCCTCGTAAAAGACACCTACTGGGGTGAGCCAACACTCCCAAACAGTTGGGGTTGGTAAAGCTGGAAATACAATATCTTAAGGTGGCTGATGCAGCGGCGCTGCAACGGCGTACTCATTTGTTGCTTGCCTTAGTCATTTGACCATTGGGGGGGAAGGGGGCACATGGATGGAGTGGATATCGCCTTCGACGACCTCATACCAGTGTTACGGCGGATTGAGACGCACGTAACGTAAAATACGTAACGGGATGCTTCCTAGGTATGTGCAACTCCAATCAGTCTAGAGCACTCCGTTCACGGCGGCAGTCCAAAAAGTCCAAACACACACAAAACCATTGAGGGAAAAAGGAAGAGAACTTGATCTGATACAAGCTTGAGTGACAGCGAACCGAGTCTGAGTATAGCGACCATTGCCGTAAGGTATCGTTGAAGGTTTGATTCGGAGATCTGTTGTATAGCTCTGGAGGCTTGAAGAGAAGTGCTTGAGACAAGACCGGTAATTGCAGGAAGCTATCAAGACAGGACACAGGCGGAGGAATCAACCTGCATACATCTCACGGTGGAAACGAACAAGAAGCGGCGTGAGACATGGGGACAGGTGGATTGGAGACCAGGGTGCGTACGTCTAAAACAGCTCTTATCCTCCGTTACATGCGGCTTCAGCTGGGATGGATATCCGTGGGGCCATGTTTACAGGTTGTACAATCTTGCTTGACTTAAATGTAGAAGCACAGCAGTAAGCAGCTTCATCTTTGGTTCAAGTTCAATAAATAATGTGTGGAAAATTAACTAGGCAGTTTCATCTTTGGTTCAAGTTCAATAAATAATGTGTGGAAAATGAACTAGGCAGTCTAAACATGAATGATTGTATAAGACACAGCAGTAAGCTACGTGAGCTAAGTTTGGTATCATTGGCATAGGTCTCGTAGTAAGACGGGATACTTTGTCATTCTTATTTCGTAGCTGTCACAACTACGTAGATCTGCTGAATTCTTCATGCTACTCGTCGCTGTTTGCTAAGGGTCAGGCGCACGCATACAGGACACAACAACAGCCGTCGCAAAGGCAAAAATATGAACAGCAGCAACTGCGTGTTCTGCAGCTTCGTTTGCTGTACTGCTGTGCTGTTCGATAAGGGGCGCCTTGACTGCTTTCTAGTTTGTAGTCTAGACTCGAGACATGTACCCGTAAAGTACAACAGCAGTGGTACTGCTGTACCAAAATACTCGTAAATGATTGGAACAGGTCCATGCGCTTCAAGAAAGACACCGTAGCAACATAAATAACAGGCTGCACGAGTGATGGAAATCGATGGGCGTGTACTCTAAGTGGTGGAGGCGAGGAATGAGACGCTATCAAGTTTATACAAAATGAGATAGTCACGCAATTCAGGCTACGTACAGCAGTGCGGAGGGCAAACGAGATTTTCCCCGCTTTGTTCTCACTCACGTCACTACGAGCAGCTACGATAACTGTTTTTTTTGTTTGTGTATCAGTACGTATTCAATCAATAAGTGGCAAGTTTGTAGTAGATTTCAAGTCTTACGGAGGCTTTCTCGATACGAGCTACGGGGTCACTCAAGTTTTCAAGTTTTGGTTTTCGTCCGATGCCATGTACTCTCTGCTGCGAGGCCACCGCTAGTGCTACAGTTTGAACCTCGGCATGAAACTAAACTCATTCGAACGATCTTGTGTAGAGCTATCGACGGTGTTGGTGTGGAGCATGTAGGATATATGTATCATCTGACGGATTGTTTTCCTATAAAAAAGCAGGTTGCGGTATATGGATGACCCATCGAGGGTGGTGGGTGGAATCACAGCCATCTGATTGACGCAGCATGACACGTACGTTCCTCTTTCGTTGCGACAATAGCAACACCACACCAACACGCTGCAGCAACAACACAGCAACAACAGCCTGCCGTTGTACTCGTACGAGCCCCAACAAGCTCGTATGCGTATGCATGCTGCTGTCGAGGTGGCGAGGTGTGGCTCGGCCGGTGTTGTGTTGTGATTTGATTATTTTTGCTGACAACCGTTTTTTTTTCTGGGAAAGGTGTACATGCATCCCTGCCTGCTACTGGCTGTAGTAAGCGTTGTCTGCTGCCAAGCTAGGGGGGTGTGTGTCCAGACAGGATGATGAAAACAGAGTAACATGGACTGTTGGCCCAGTTTTGATTTTATCGTTTTATGATTTCGTTTAAAAAAAGATTGGTACTTGTCTATTGGTTTGGATGATTAACAACACATACATGTACTCGTTACAACTAGGTACATAGATAGAAGTACACAGGTTGATCTTTACATTCATCACTGATTACGAATAAGTTCGTGCGTGATGAATCACTATAGGAATGTGCCTGCGTTCATCATACAGGCTGAAAATGAGTTGGGGTCTGTTGGTTGATCTACACTTGATGCATACTATGAGACGATCACATAGCAAGGGTATTTTGCAGGCAATTTGGTTTTAGCCTTTGTGATGGTGATTTTATATATCTTCGGGGGTTCTACAGGCACTGCAAGGTCGTTCTCACAGGTGTTACAGGGGTAGTGATACTGCAAACTGGTTCTAGTTTTCAATTCTGTATGGGGAATGTAAACCTCTCTATAGCTGCTCTTTGTCGTGCTGAGAACCTACCGGAATAGGAAACACGGTTTAGAGATATTAACATAGTGGAACGGGAACGGGGGAAGCTCGATAACAGTACGTTCGAATTTTGAGAATTGTAGAGAATGCAATTTTGAGGATTGTAGAGTTGTGCATGAATATATGTAGCCCCTGAAACCTTTATCGATTGTTACTCTATGAATGGATGTTTATACCTCGATATATGTTCACAAAATGATAGATTCTGCTGTTCCAAATTCGTTGAGATACTGTGTAAAGGATGTACAACAATAGCCTAAATAGCTAATGCCTACAATTAGATTGATGTGTCTTAGATACCTAGGGGATGCCATACGTTACTCTGTTAGTGAAGACTCGAGCTTTCGAAGGGTAGCATTTTCGAAGGGTTGCATATATATATATATATATTTCATGATAAGTGGACAACTTTCAATAAACTAGGAAGGTAGATATACATGAACTCGAAACCTTTTCCCACCCACCTTGTCCCAAGCCACTGTGTATGCCCGTTTGGTGGGGACAACTCGGTGTTACTAGACTCCATCGATCCCCCGGACTCCACTCGCCTCCCTGGACTACATCGTTGGATACCATCTACACCTTGTACGACGCAGCTTCGTCGAGTACATCGTGTACCACGCAGCTTCGTCGAGTCCGTCGGGTACAACACAGCGTCGTCGAGTTCATCGTGTACTGCACAGCTTCGTCGGGTTCATCTTGCTCTACACGACAGCAAAGCGGGAGGTTTCGTCAAAGGGAAACGGGTGGCATCCCGGGGAGGGGGGGAGGAGTGATTGGAGGGAAGAACATAACCGGATCACCAAACGGCCATGGCAGGAAGAGGGGGACCTTTTTGGGGACCTTTTGGTGGATCTTACCCGAGGGGAGGCCCGCCACAGGAATGCCCACCACAAAACGGCCAGACCGAAGACCCACCACAGGGCGGCCAGGTTGCATGGGGTCCGCAGGGTGGTGCAGGACAAGGGGCAACAGGACCGGCAAATCCTGTAGGAGCGGGAGGCGGTTACAATCATATGACCCCTTCCCCCCTACCTTCGCCCTTTGCAGTCGGAGGACGATGGGGTCCACAGGCAGCCCCAAGAGGAGCACAACCGAACCCTAGATGCGGTGGGGACCTCCGATCGTGCCAAGGCCGCCGCGGCAACGACAGCCAGGGTTCGCTGGTCAACAGCAGCCGGGGTTCGCTGGTCAACAGCAGTCAGGGTTCACTGGTCAACAACGGCCAGAATTCGTCGGACCAGCGGGAGCTCAAGGGTGGCAGGCACCGTGGGGTGGTCAACCAATGATGCAGTGGTGGGGACCCCAGGGAAGACAACCCCCCTTCCGACTAGGAACTGATGGATCACGGATCGGACAGCTTAATCCGTTAAATGACATAGCCGGAGGGTTTTCTAAAGAAACCCAACGCATGGTCGACCGCCTAGTCAAGGAAATAGGGGTGGAATGACGGAAGAGCGCTTACGAGTCGGTGCTGCGATCGGGAGCGGTGAGGAGGCTCTCGATGAAAAATGATCCAGTGTTCTTCCATGACGAGTTGACTAAATTATTCGCAAGACACCCCAACTGGACCATGCCCAAGGATCAGCTAAACGGTACGGCTCCAGCGTCACCACAGAGAGATGGACTGTCAGACATGCGTGTGGTGGTTTGTATGCGCTTGCTACCGGACTCGTCAATGGTCAAGATGGCCTTTGCGAACAACCACCGTACGCGCGTACCTACGATCGATGGGCGCGAGGTTGTGAAGTTCGCCAAGGAACTCACAATCATAGAGTGGTGGACTCGGGGACTTGCAGCACATTATGGATGAGATGGAAGGGTCGAAGTACTTCTCCAGCATCGATTTGGTTTCAGGATTCTTACAGCTCGAGGTCCATGAGGACGATCGACACCTGACGGCGTTTCGAGACGCTGACGGAAAGCTGTACGAGTACGTTCGCTGCAGCTTCGGGTTGAAGACAGTGCCATCCGCGTTTGCCAACTACGTGGAAGGACGACTGTTACCAGTCAAGGATAAAGGAATTAAGAACTGGTTGGACGACATCGCTATCCCGTCGAAAACCCTTGAAGATCAATGGATACTGCTTCGAGAAACGTTAGAGTGTCAACGGTAAGGACGTCGAACCGTCAATCTCCAGAAATCGCATTTCTGTCAGTCGGTCATGGATATCGTCGGCATGATCGTGGATGGACTTGGTACCAGGCCTGCCCCGAGCAAGATTGATGCTATCACACAGCTGTCAAGGCCGAACACGGTGGAGGAAGTGCGAGTGCTGCTGGGCATGAAAGGGTACTTACGGCAATTCGTACCCCATTATAGCACAGTGGTGGCGCCCATTTCCGACTTGCTGAGAAGTCCAAGGTTCAGGACCAAGAGAGCGAAGAAAGAGAAAGTTCCGCGGGGAGAAGAGCAGAACAAGGCTTTGAATGCGCTTATCGAGGCTTTGACGTCGCCTCCAATCCAAGGTCCTGCCGGTGTGGACAGAGCCGTTCTTGCTGTACGCCAATGACAGTGAGATAGGAGAAGGAGCGGTGCTAACGCAATGCATCGAAGGAGTGGAGAAAGTGATCGCGTACGGCAGCGAAAGATGGTCGAGAGAGGACTCCAAAAGGTCGGCAACAGACCATGAATGCATGGCGGTCATGTGGGCGGTGAACAAGTTCCAACCCTATCTTTGGGGGCGGCCGTTCACGCTCATCACGGACTGTTCGGCGTTGACTTGGCTGATCAAAAGCTAATCCCTCACACCGAAATACCACCGCTGGGCTCTGAGGTTGATGAAGCACGACATAACCTCGAAGTGGAGGCCGGGGACACAACATCAACCCCCAGACTCCATGTCGCGATTACCGAACAAGAGCAACGTGATCGAGGATTTCAATGACTCTTTTTCAGGAGACGACTCGTTGCCAAATGTTTACAAAGGACCACAGGGGCCAGTGCTCGACGGCGTACACCTCGAAACCTCAGGAGTGGAAAATATGGACGAAACTAGTACTCAAAGTCTTGCAGTGCTGGCAACCGTCGCATTCACACCCGCAGACCCATCGGAGGTAGATACTCAACAGGTCGAGCTTGTTATTGCACCGGAGCTTCCAGTGGTGATCATGCTTGACTGTGGGGGGGGAGGCAGCATCCTTGCATCGGAGGGATTGCTGACGGTCAGAGGAGCGGTAGACCAGGACTGCACAGCACTGGAATGCATCAGAGCAAACGGACTGGACAACGGTGCGAGGCTACTTAGGGTGACAACAAGGTCACAGGAATGCCTAAGCATGTTGAGAGAGGTGAAACCAGACGTGGTGGTCGGTGACGCCTGCAGGAGGTTTGAAGAAGTGCGAGAGAAGGAAGGAGTATCCGGAGCGAGTAGCTTAGCTCAAGCTGCCATCGCCTCAGACGCTCGATTTTTTATGCTCGAATGTTTGGGCAACCCTCTGCGAACGACGGAATGGAACGACAAGATTCTCCCTGCTTTGGAACGAAAGTCATACATCGTGGACAAGGCGGAGGTATTGGCGAGCCAAGTAGGGATTCCGTGGAGGAGGAAACGGACGTTCGTGGTAGGAATCAAGGGAGGCCTTGCCACAAAGGGGAAGTCAGCCGTTTGGAAGCGGAGGTTGGAGAAGGTAAAGCAACCAGTTCAGGAATTGGGGGAATTTCTGGGACGAAGAGGCGCATACTTCCTGAAGAGAGGGATTGGAGAGCGAGCGATTTATTCGTTCAACGAACCCATCATCTCTTCGAACCGTGTTCATATCATGGGGGAAAAGCCAACCGAAGGGTATGTCGCACACTCAGCGGATGCGGTACGCCTTGAAGAAGCTGAGGAGTTGCACTTCAACGACTACGCCAAGCTCACCACAGGACAGGAACACTACGTGATCCCGCAGACGGCCAGCCAAAGCGCAGCGGCGAACGTCATCGCAGATTTCACGTCTCCTTCAATGCTACGAGCGGTTTTAGTTGAACTAGCTGTTCAAGGCTTAATGGGAAAACCGGTGCCAGAGGTCGTGGAACTGGAAGGATTGGCCTGCATGGTGTTTGAGGATTACCTCGCAGCAGCAGAAGCCTGGGGGGTGACGAGAGCGGTCACGAGATCGCAGGCGAAGATCACTTCCCAGGAACCGGAGGTTATCTGCGAGGAAGAACCGCCGTTACCTGAGGAGAAGGAGATGGAGAATGCACCGGCGCAGACAATCACTACCACTGAACTACCAGTGGAAGTTGATCGCCCACGCAAACGAAGGGGACAGAGAGAGACCATCCCGAAACCGAAACGGCAACGAGATCCTTTGGCGGAATCACCGAAAGACACCAGCAGCCGTTCAAGCGGATCAGGGAAAGAGGCGAAGGAGTCCCAGCGGTCGGACCCGTCCATGCTGGAAAAGGTGACAGCTATTCTCCAGGATACGCCACAACTGATGCAGAGGCAGTGCGAAGATATGGTACTTGGCAGGATTCGGAAAGAACTCCAGGAAGCGAGTAACCGAGGAGCAGGAGGTGGCGAATATGTGATGGACGATAACGGCCTCTTGTGGGTAGCACCTCTTGGAAAGGTCCCACGACTTGTAGTTCCCCAAACTCTCGTTCCAGGGATTATGGCGCTGGCGCACAGCACCTATGGGCATCCAGGGACGGCGAGAACTACAGCCTTGATTTGTCGTCGGTATTGCTGGCCCACCCTTACCAGGGGCGTGAGAGACTACGTCCTCCCGTGTGGGTGCAGGTGGTGTCGCAAGCGATCAGCGAGTCAACGGGTTGCCATGCTACCGACGAGGTTTCTGCGACCCAGGGAGGTACTCGAAGTCGACATCCAGGACATGGGGGTGAAGTCGGACGCAGGCAACAAAGTTCTACTGGTGGCAGTCGACAAAGCCAGCAAGTTCTTGTTCGCCTTCCCGCTCTCCACCAAAGAAGCACTCGGAGTAGCGAGGAAACTGCTCGAAGTGATGCTTACTTTTGGGCTACCGCTGTATGTTCGAAGTGATCCGGGATCCGAGTTCACAGCAGAGGTGATGCAACTGATGCAAGTGGTTGAACGTGGCCATCGCCTATGGGCCTGCCGACCATCCACGTGCACAGGGAACGGTGGAGAGACTGGCGGGGTGGCTACACGAAGCACTAGGAGAACTGTGCAAGACCTGGCCTCGCAGATGGGACGAGTACGTGCAGCCGGCACTGTGGATCCATCGTACCACGCCGGACCTGCGCTTGCCGGGGAAGCCAACTCCCTGACGTCTTTTCTTCGCTCGTGATGCGCGCACCCAACTTGATGCTACACACCCCGAGATCGATGGTGGTGATTTCAGGCGCGGGATGCACAGTTACGTGGCCGACGAACGTCAAGCGTACAAGGAAGTACGGGATGTACGGGTGGCTCTATTGAAAAGACATGATGACAGACAGAAAACTCGTTAGAGAGGGAATGCTGAAATCGGTCGGACCTCGGTAGGAACCCGTGTTGTTGTCGGAGATAAGGTGTTGGTGAAGTAGGCGGAGTCTGTGATGGCAAGGGAGGGGATACATCATAAACTAGCCCACGAGCACTGGACCGGACCTTGGTAGGTGACTGAAGTTGTCTTACCAGGACTCAGCTACATCGTCACGATGAATGGGCGAGGGATTCGCCGACGGCGGGCGTCAGCAGCGAACATCAAGATGCTCCACTTACGTCCGGACGACCTCCGTCACGACTTCGAGAACGAGTTTGCTCACCTGGCATGGGGAGTCGACTTCGGACTTGCGGAGCCGTCGATTGTAGCGTCGCCTATGTATTCCCTAATAGACAGAGAGGCTGTGATGGGTCAGAGCAACGCTTGGAAGTGGTGATACAAGGGACGATTCGTGGATGGCACGGAGTCGCAGTGGCTGTCCGAATATGACGCGCGAGACAGTTTCACTCCCTTACAGCTGGACGTTTTCATGCACTGTGGGAAACGTATCACGGAGCGGAGTGCCGGGCAAGGCTGACTTCGATGCTAACGCGGAAGGAAAGAGATGGGATCGACCGTGAACATGCGTTGAAACAACACCCCGTGGGGACCGTGATCTGGAGGGAATTCGCGGACGCTGAAGGAAACAAGAAGCGTCACCTTTCAAAAACCTTCGACTACAAGGCACCGCACTGGCGGGTTCGGTACGCAGACGGAAATTGGAAGGAGTTCAACGAACGTGAGATCCTGAAAGCTAGGGGAACCGGAAATTCGCAATCCGGTTCCCCGTAAACGCGAGGAACGTGAAGTGAAGTTCGATGGAGAACGGAATAAGACGTTAGCCGAAGATCGACTAGCGAGCAGGATCAAGACCTCGGCCTACCCGGGTTAACGGGAAACACCGGGAAGTGGTGGATGAGAGGTTTTCAGCTGGTGCGCTTGATGACACATTCTAGCAAGTCCAGCAGTACCGATCTGGGACCTAATGCGGCAAAGCGCTAGGCCCAGGGTCCCTAACCCCGGAGATATGTATTTCCATGAAAATGGTAGACGCCACTCGTTCGAGCCTTAGGGCAATCGAAACACGACTAAGTGTGGGAAAAGGCCCTCACTCTTACTCCAGTGTGTCCGCAGCCCGATTAGCACGGTATTCTTAGGAAACCGTACTGGGGGGGTGTTGCGGCGGATTGAGACGCACGTAACGTAAAATACGTAGCGGAATGCTTCCTAGGTCTGTGCAACTCCAATCAGTCTAGAGCACTCCGCTCACGGCGGCAGTCCAAAAAGTCCAAACACACTCAAAACCATTGAGGAAAAAAGGAAGAGAACTTGATCTGATACAAGCTTGAGTAACAGCGAACCGAGTCTGAGTATAGCGATCATTGCCGTAAGGTATCGTTGAAGATTTGATTCGGAGATCTGTTGTATAGCTCTGAAGGCTTGAAGAGAAGTGCTAGAGACAAGACCGGTAATTGCAGGAAGCTATCAAGGCAAGACACAGAAAGAGGAATCAACCTGCATATATCTCACGGTGGAAACGAACAAGAAGCGGTGAGAAACATAGGGACAGGTGGATTGGAGACCAGGGTGCGTACGTCTAAAACAGCTCTTATCCTTCGTTACACCAGTTGTAGCCAAGAAGTGCAAGCCACGTACAGTTCGACAATATGCCAGCATTAAGGTTCCTTAGAGAGTGGGGGTCACTAACAAAGATATATCCAGGGTTAGGTCATGGACTTTTCACGAACAGTGTTGACTGGGACATGCTTGCTCGGTAACGGGAGGCCGGTCCTGATTCATGTGGCCGACCTGGTACACAATTTCACAATTTCACAACAGGAATAGTTCACAAGGAATAATAAGTTGGGATGCAGTACGCGACATCCGTTCAGAACCTCCTCCTTTTGTGGCTATGATATACGGTTCGCGGCTTATTGTGATGTCAACGTTTTGCATAATTTACGGCATTCCTCGCTGAGCACAAGTGAACAACTGAGCTGCTAATTCTTGGTAATAAGAAAACAAGTCAGCCTGAAATTCTTAAACCCCTGAAAATGCTTAGCATAGGTCGCCGCCCTTTACATGTCGTTAGGTGGAGCTCGGGATCTACCGGCACTATTACTAACTGTTGCAAAGGGATAGCACCTGGCGGGTGTTTTGAGTAGGTCTCGTCAGGAGCGTTCCAATTGCTACTTCCTTTCGTATTCCTCCAACTGAACGACACGTTGTTTGTATACGTGAAAAAAAACGGCCTCGCGCACTGCACTACAGAACAGACCCGTATAGGTACAACCCTCCCACGGTACTGGCCGTCGTTCCGTTCTAGTATTAAGAACCACGGGGCGGGAACAAAAGAACGGGTCACATCCAATTTCACCCCGCCTGTTCATTTTCGTTAATACCTGTTCACTGTGATGTTTCAGCCACGAGCGCACGTAAGAACAACATGTGGAGTTCTAAAGGTAAACAACCCCCAGGAATCCGGGAACTCTCCATGGGGTACCGTGAGAGCCCACCGTATCCCCGTATACCGTGGGCAATCCCGATCGCTCCAGCGGGTTCCCACGCGAAATACCACGGGATCGCATTCACTCTTTATATTAACTGCAGTACTACTGTAGTGATTTCAAAGTGTACCGTGATAGCATGCCATAGTATTTTACAAACGTCTTCGCGGGAATGTAATGGGACCTCTCGGTATCCCATCGAATCCCACGGTAATTCGCTTTTGGTCCCGCGCGGCACCCTGTGGCGACGACGAAGTGGAAGCCTCGACGGGTTCGAAATACATGAAGGTTTTTGCCATTCGACAATGATGTCAGTAGTATGAACTTCAACTCTGATCACTCATAAGCCTTCCCCATAAAAAGGCAAGCGCGGAAACAAGAGGAGCCCTAGGTATGCACAAAACCCAACTACAAGTACACTCTCATCACGTCCTCTTATTTTCCGTTCTATATCGTAAGCCGCATCCAAGCCCCATCCCCACGCCATCGGTGTGGGTCTGTCACCCCCCCCCCCCCGGTGGACAACGGGCCCCAATGGGAGACCGCACGCGAAAAAAACAACAATACTATACCATCCAATACCCTGCCGTGCGGTAGCGGTAGTGCTGCCACGAGCAACGCGCACTTGTGGTGTTCTTACTGTTGTAACTACAGGGGTCCGCATAAAAGTTAGACCTTTTTTTTTTATTCTGCCGATACCTTTACTGTGAAAGAACGAAGGCGACAAATCACACGCCGTTTGTGTCCAACGGTGCCGTGAGTAAAAATGGAAATTCGCGTTTTTGGCGTCTTTTTTTCATGTATTTTTTGTTTAGTATTCACCTTCGAAGGCAGATTTCGTAGGGGATTCCAAATGGCCATTTTTCAATACACTTATTTCCCGAAGGTTATGAAAATCACATTTTAGACACGATATTCAAAATGTGATCACGGAGAATTGTGGTGATAGGCTCGTGAAAACCCAGAAACGGATTTTTTTTCCGCGCCATCAAAAATGAATATTTTTCACCAAAACAAGTTGCATGATGATCGTATAGCCTATCACCACAATTCTCCGTGATCACATTTTGAATAGGGCAGCGGCCAAAAACAGGTACACCTGGTCCATTCGGGGCCCAAAACAGGTACATACTAAAATCAAGTTTAAACCGCACCCCACGAGGCTGCCGTTCTTTGCAACGCGATGTAGAGCTTTTCATGTTCTTCGTGCTCGCCCAGTGGCTACGTATACGAGTAGCTGCCATTAATAATACGAGGAACGAACGCCTGCTGCTGTATTCTCCCTTCTCAGCTTTTGCGACACCCCTGGTATTCCAAGTCAACCACAATCCCGAAGGGGAGCCGTCTATCTCGTATTATTTAGGCGGAGGTGTGCAGGCAGGTATGTATGTGTGTCGCTCGAGTGGCGTGTGGTGCGAGGTGCGAAGGGAGGTGGGGGTCTCCGCGTACGTCGGCATTTGTATAGGGGACATAGGGTGGAACTATGAAGGGCCTCTGATTGGCTTAAAAACGACAAAAAAAGGTGAAAGTCAAGCAGAGTAGACAAAATCAGGTATACCTGGGTGTTAAAGAGGCAAAAACAGGTACAACGAGGTTTGGACCAATGGCAGGACACGTGGAGTGCGTTTTTGACTTGATTTTAAGTATGTATCTGTTTTTGGCCGCAAATGGACCAGGTATACCTTTTTTTGGCCGCTGCCCTTTTGAATATCTTGCCTAGAATGTGATTTCCATAGCCTTCGAGAAAAAAGTGTATTGAAAATTTGCCATTTGGAATCCCATACGAAATCTGCCTTCGAAGAAGGTGAATACTAAGGGCCATTCCTAACGGACGAAAAAAATCACGATTCGTGAGGTTTTTGTCGTGAATCGTGATTTTTTTGTCGTGATTCACGACAAAAACCTCACGATTCATGACGCCAATTTTTTTACAATTTCTTAAAAAAAATCAAAATCACGATTCACGACATTTGTCGTGGCTCAAAATACGCCTGATCAAGGCACTACGTAACCCACCCGACACCAACGGTATCCGATGGCCGGTATAGGAGCATGCCAGGCCCTGCTTCGTACGCCGGTTGTGGACAGCGAGTGGCTGCCTAAAGACACTGCTGGGTGCGGGGTAACGATCATGCTGTGACCTCGAAATCTCGAGGAGGCGGAGATACAGCGTGAAGAAAAAGCAAAAATAATCTGAAAATCTCATGGGCCAGGCAGAGCAGACGACATGTCAGCGAGATTGGAACCTCGCGCGGACCTGGCCTGGCCGACGGCGCGTGAGGTTTGAATATCACAGACCGTGTCGGGCCTCTGCCCATGGTTTGAATCACGGACCGGGTCGGGCGCGGTCGGCCCGGCACGGCCTGGCCGTGACCTACCTGCGAGAGTTGGCCCCACCCTCAAATACCGTTGGTTTGAAAATATCGGATTTTTTATAATTTGAAAATATCACGAAACGTGACGAAAAATCACCTATTTTCGTTAGGAAAGAAACACCACGAATCGTGATATTTTGTCATGCCAAAACGTCACGAATCGTGATTCTTTTTTGTTCGTTAGGAACGGCCCTAATAAACAAAAAATACATGAAAAAAAAAAAACGCAAACGCGAATTTCCATTTTTACTCACGGCGCCGTTGGACACAAACGGCATGTGGTTTGCTGCCTTCGTTCTTTCAGTAAAGGTATCGGCAGAATAAACAAAAAACAGGTCGAACTTTTAGGCGGGCCCCTGTAACTGCACACCAATAACGACCCTTCTATATCTACGCAATCAATCCAGTTTTTGATCGGATTACTTCAGTTTACGCACAGGGATCCTTTGATACGCACATAAGTATCACAGCAGTTACAGTGCATTGCCGTACTATTCGTGCAATACGTACTTAGTAGTTTCGCACACGGGTGCACTATGATACCACCAAACTAACGAAATAAGGCATTGCGCCCCCGTGCGAAAGTAGCGAGTCTTCCAACCCCTTTCGGGACAGCACACTTGGAATTAGCGTCATATACTGTAAATGTGTCGGTAGTCGGTACACTGCAGCAGTGCACTACTGACGGGGTCAAGGTATCCGCACAAGCGATACCAACAGCAGTACCAGCAGTGCAGCAGTACTCGCGTACCTCGTACTCGTATAGAGCATACAGCAGTACAGTACAAGACACCTAATAAGAAACAGGCTAATAAGAAAGCCAGGCTGATATTTTCCAAAAAATATGAAAGATGCGAGGCTGGGCCTCCGCTGCAAAATAAGAAAGGCCTATTACCCCCCCTGGGGCGAATCCCCGACGCCTTCGGAGAACCCTGCCTCCTGCCTCTGGTGGTCGCGAGTAACATATTTCAGCTTTTCAGCGACCATAGGCTTTTCAATTTTGACCCGTTACAGCAGTGTGTACTCGTAGATTGTGTCGTTTGTATATTGCATTTTGTTTTTGGCCGTTTCATATTTTCCGAATTTGTTTCACCCCACAAAAACGTTTGTTTTTCGACGTGGACACCCGAAACAAGTGTACTGGGTTTATGTTTTCAAACATGCCCGCAGGCAGGAGATATAGCAGAGAGGGGAAGAGCAGCCTGTGGTACTGCAGTAGACCCAGGACACAGATTTTGCGGCCCTCGTTTTGTCAATGATGGCGTTCACGGCCAGACTCAAATCGCTCTCCACATTGGGTGAATTGAGACACAAGGAGAGCCTTGAACGCGCAGCAATTCGACGAGCTAAATAGAACCCCGCGCGAAGGTGGTGTTTCTGCAGAAAAGTTTTTCGTCCTGACACGCTGTTGGATCTACGATGTAACGGTCCCTCAACGAAGAGGAGTACAACAGCGAGCTCGGCGAGCTTCTTCGTTTATTTCGACCACTGCGATCGGACGCGAGTGCTCGACAAGTGCATCCATGCCACGGCCGCAGCCTTCGGCGAGTCTCACACCGTCGACAATTGGCAGAACCCAAGCACGTGCGACTACTGCAACCGGTGGGTTGACAAAACGTACAAGGCCGCCATCACAGGAGGTTCTGGCTTGAAGCCCACGGAGAAGTCCATCCTTTTTGCGGACAGTCTGCACGGGCTGACGACAGAAGAGTTCTAGAAAAAACTCAGAGAGGAATGCAACACTCTGCTTTGGCTGCTGCCATCAGGGTACACGGATGAGGTGCAGCCGTTCGATGCAGGATACGGGAGGCTGGGCAAGTTGGGTGTGGGGAAGGCTCTCGAGGCATGGTTGGAGAAGGATGACAACGTGGAAACGTGGGACACCACCAAGCTGTCTGCCTCCGACCGTGGGGTTTTGCTGGCGCACTGGGTGGGCGAGGCCGTCGAAAAAGTCGGTTCGTACCAGCTGCAACGTAGACGCCTGTTTGAAATGACTGGGCTTGTGATGGCAGCAGACGCTACCGACGATAACCTCATCAACCTCGAAGGCCTGGACGGGCCGTACACGTTCACTGGCGTCAATGCCGGCAAGAAAGTCCCGGATGACGTGCAGCCGATTTCTCCAGTGGACGAAGACATCTCGAAGGGTCGAGCGACGAGGAAGGCGACGAAGAAACGGAGGATGACAACACCGGGCGACTTCGTGGATCGGACGTTACTTGACGATGATTATGACCTCGGAGCTGATGAGACAACACTGCTTCATGAATGCCCATCGGGTTATGCCTTTGTGCGCTCACCTCCTCCGGCCCTCGATGCATCACTCGTGAAGCAGAACATCATGCTGTGCGGGGTGTTGGGATTGGTGAAGGGTTTCATCACACGACTGGCACAGGTACGGAAGCGCCAATATTACTACTATAGGGTGTCAATCGAGCAAACTGGCACGACGCTCAGTATGAGGCTTCCACTCGGGAAGTATATCGCTGTTGGCGAGGCCTCAGCATACGTTTTGTGGGTGCTACTGGCTACTGGGTGAGGCTACTTCGCTTTCAAGAATGCTTCAACGTGAGTTACTGGCGCCACCGCAGGGAGTGGGCAACAGCGATATCGACCGGGGCGGCCACCCTGGACGTGGCAACGGGGACAATGATGAGGAGGGGAATGACGGCAGCGAGGAAAGGAGACAGGAAGGTAGAGGGGAGGCGGGGGGGGTTACAGCTAAAACAAGCCGTTTAGAAGAGACCGGCAGGGAAGTGACGAAGAGGAAGGGCAAGAGGAATCGGGTGTGCGCGGTATAGATGTCGACAGCGATGATAGTTGTCTCGTAGAGGGAAGCTTTCCGAAACGCGAGGAAGAGGGTGAAGGCGGGGAAGACATTTCTGACGACCTTACCGGAACTAATGATTCATCCAAGGGGAAGAGACGAAAACGAAAACGGAAATGTTCTAACTCCGTTGCCGAGCACGTTACCTCGGCGTCAATGTCCCCCAGTAAGAGTACACGCCGAAGAGTTCAAACGCCGACCGTGCGCATGCGCAATGAGTTAAGGGCGTGCGGTCAATGGCGGTATAACTATGAGGTATACCAAATAAGAAAACAGCTCGATTTCCGATTTCTACCCGGCAGAATAGGAAAGAGGCTCAATAATAAAGAGGCTCAAAAATTGACAAAAATAGGAAATCCAGTCTGAGCCCAGATTCCTGTTTCTTATTAGGTGTCCTGTACTGTACAGGACAAGGGCGGGTGAAAAAAAGGACCCGAGACCCCCACTCACATTTTTACATTTGGGGCCGATTTGGGGGGGGGGGTACTTGTCAGTTCCTATACTAAATCCTATATAACCAATGACTCAACCTTTGACTCAACCACAAGTTACTTGGTTTTAGAATGGGCACTTGTCAGCCACTGCGCCCAAAAGTAGAGAGGTCCGACACTGACAAAGAAACGGACGTGGAAGGAAACGAATTAAGTTGGGGCAAGCCGAGGCGGGGGAGGGGGGCAGTTGCGACAAACCACAAACCCATGTTCCGTCTCTGACCGCAGTGCCCATTGCAACGGCCGCACGAGTGTGGTTGAGGGAGAGTAGCCGGATGATCTGCGTAGTAGTCATTCTTATGGGTTCTGCTCTCACTTCAAAAGTAAACGGTGGGATTCCGGAAGGCCGAGAACGCTAAGAACAGTTGGATCAGAAATGACGTGGCGTCGTTCTTTTGTCAAGCACGCGAGATCCTTTAAAGGAACTACAGTAGTTCGCTCAAGTTGGCACGCGCAAATTGGCGCCGAGTTCATTAT
>MEHQ01000738.1:42611-62040 GCA_008828725.1 Saccharina japonica
GAGACAAGACGCGGCGCGCAGCTTGAGCCAGTAGGAGGTGTGCCGTAAACAGGCAGCGGTGCTGCTGCCGTGTGTGTGGACTCCGGAGACATCCCGCCGAAGGTCGTTATGTTTGCCTCATAGGCACTACTTACGTATGTATACGATACGACGTATCTCGAACGTGTTTGAAGAAATAGTAGGGCAAATAAAAGAAATAAAAAACAAGAAACACAAGACGTATAATATGATACAAGTAACTTTTGCGTATAATATACCGCTCATATTATGTTGTTCGTTGTTCGTACCGATACCTGTTGTAGTCGATATTCCGACTGTCAAGAACAACAATAATAATGAATGAAATGCGTTAAAAAAAGTGACTCCGATTCCCTTGTTGGGACTAAGCAATGGGTTTCATTTTTTATGATAACACGCTTATTTAACGTACTCGTATTATACGTGAGACTCAATCAAAAGCTAGAGACTCAATTTGACGAAAAGGTTGTTAAAAGCGGAAATGTTTCGTTGCTCGACGAAAAATGCAAGGTTGTCTTTTCTGCAGGGTACCTACTAGCCTACAAAACCATACCCGGGGTATCTACCCTACAAATAACTTCTGTAAGTTATGTAGGACATGTATACATCTATACCCGTACCCGGAACTTCTGTGCGTTCTGTAGGCCATCTATACCCTCACCCGGAACTTCTGTAAGTTCTGTACGCCCCGGGCCACCATACCCGGGGTACGGGTACACCTATTTTATACCCGCACGGAACATCTGTGAGTTCTGTACGCCTGTGTCACAAGACCCGGAACTTCTGTGGGTTCTGTAATACTTTCATACCCGTACCCGGAACTTCTGTAAGTTCTGTAACACTCCCATACCCGTGCCCTAAATCCACAAACCCTACAGAACGTAACCTTGGGAAAATGTTTGGTTGTTCATTCATTCATCAAGTGTTCATTCATAACTACTGGTATACGAAGTACCTGGTACGAGTTTGTACGTAGCTTTATCAAGTGTGTGTGTTGTCGTGACAGTAAACCCGTTATTTCTAACCGACTACATCGGCACACCCAGTGTCTGTCCTGATTCCTGAAATCCTAGAGAGACACAAATGGTGTCGTCACAGCCTGTGAGACAGAGAAAAACAAAAACAAAATTAACGCAAATTAATGGGTGATAAAAAGAGGTTGATTATTAATGCCGTCGGATTTTGCGAGGATCGAAAAACTCGGTTTCCGACCCACTCTAAATTCGACGGGATGTGCGGTGTGTCTGGGTGCCTTCCCTGTCGTCAATCGTATCGATTTTACAGTTTGATGTGCTCTTCCTGGGGGCGGTTGATACGAGAGTTGAAAAATGCTTCGTGTCCTGCTCGCGGGTTCTAGGAGGTATTGGCCTGCGAGCAGCAGCAGCAGCAGCAGCCGCAGCAGCAGCAGCAGGAGTATACGGCAGTCAACAGACCGCAGAAAAAATATTGTTTTGGGGGGGGGTCCGTCCCCTTTGATGGCTTCCGCCCTTTTATTAGTTATAACCCACACGACCACTACGAATAACACATAGAACAAACGTTCTACGCAGCTCGCAAAGTTGAGTACCTACTATCCAATCGGTTGAACTCACAGCTGACGAATTATAATAATTTTATTCAACTCAGATCCTGACATACATGGTCGAGCTGGGTACTCCACATTGTAGAAGAAATAGAATTTACTGGGAATATTCTTTTGCTCTATATATACATATATACGTACTGCGACTATAGATAGCCCAAAATTTTGAGGTGGCAGGTGGGGGTGGTGGATGCAATATAGCTCCGCGGTCTATGGTGCACAGCTTCATAAATATGGCGCTCGGTTCGATTCCACGCTGCTGCGACGTTTTTTTTTTTTTTGGCAATCGGCGATTTTACGAATTTGAGGAATTTTGACCGTTTACGGTTCGCGCTTCGCGCTCACGGCCTCCGGCGGCTCCTGCGGAGGGCTAAATATATTTCTGCACCTTGTGGGTGGGAGCAGGGTGCCAAATGGGATCATATCCGAGTGGGATCAGGTTTCGGTGGGATCAGGGGAGCAAACAAAGGCCTGTTTTGCTTTCCCGCCAGTTTTTGTTTCCCGCTTGTTTTTATGGGGAATATTCCCAGAACGTTCTATTTCTACACTGTGGAAGACTCTACTGACATGGTCACTAAGAAGGGGCTTCCCCCCCCCTCCCCACCACGGTACGTGCCCTACATTTTTATCGCGAGTAGAGTTCAGCACGTTCTTCCCGTGTTGACTCGCGTCGAATTGTGCCTTTTATTCACGCTTCAATAGGCGCTCGCGACAGCAGTAGTAGTTGGTATCGTCAGATAAAAAAACAGCTTCAACTTTCTCAACGACACATAGCAGACATACAGCGGTGGGTGCATTTTGCCCACGTAAGACGCTCTCAAATATAGCAGTACTACGAGGTTAGGGCCCGTATTAACGAACATTTGTTTTCGTTTGATTTGTTTGAGTTTTTTTTTTTGTTCGTTTGTTTTGATTTGACCTGATTGGTCGAAACGTGAATAACGAGCAAGATATTTCGATTTCAAAACTGAGTAGTTCAATAAAACGGAATTCCACAAGAAGTCTTTTGGGACTTTTTTTGCTCTTTTTGTTCTGTTTTATTGGGAGTTCATCCAACTCGACGTGGCGTGTTCCATGAAAACGAAGGAAGCCACGCAAACTTGAGCCATGTCGTCGACTGATTCAGAGGCGAGATCCACCATTCCTGAGAGGCACGGCCACCGGATCAGCCGCAGCGCGAGGTCCGACGGCCCCTACCATAGGGTAGACCGCTTGCGGCGCCTAAAAAGTAATATAGGCCGTCGCAAATCCTTTTTTTCACCCCTCTTTGCCTCCTAAACCACACGAGCACGGACCAGGTCGCGACTTGGCGTAGAAGTTCGATCGCTGTATCCCCGTCGCTGCTGCCCGCGTTGGGCTTCGGGGCTGCGCCAGCCCACCCGAGACATCCCTAGAGTGATAGCCTCCTAGCCGGTTCTGGCAGACATAATTTTCCGCTGGCAGCGGTGCCCCGGGGAGGACACAGGCCGTAGGTCGCCTCGTTGGTTACTCACGGGTGTTCGTTGACCCTTGTGCGCTATTATCATTTTTTGACGCAATACACCATCCCTCGATAAGACCCAAACACGTTTTTTCAGGGAAATCGTATTAAAAACAAACGAAAAACAAAAAATGTTTTCCCATTTCAATAAAAAGCGATGTTCGTTAAGATGGGCCCTTAATACTTCATAAGCCGTCCATTTCATGGAAAAAACAAAAGACACACCCCACTCACCTGTGAGGTCGAAAATATCGTCGAAAGCCATCTTTTGTGCAAGCTAGGTTTGGTACTTCGAGTTTTTCTACTGTACGAGGACACGCAACGAGAAAGTATGCCCTTCCATCCCCCCTTCTATAGTCTATAGTCGTGCCGGTGTCGCTGTCATTCAGCGATGCGCATATTTCGGCAGCCGTCTTTGCTACTCGTCGAGAAAGCATCACATTCGACCCGCCTTTTTTCCTCTGTCCAATGGACTTGGTGCGTGTGTGCATAATGCTGATCTCGCGTATTTGCTACACACTCTTCCGTTAATTCTGAGCATCAACACTCAACCAACCCTTCCATTGTCCAATGGTATTGGGGTTGCATACATCAAGACCGAGGGGCGGAGAAGGCAACTTTTTTGTAGTCGAGAACCGTGTGCCGTTTTAAGGATGTCGCCCCGGTTTTATGTTGATAACCGAGTCACGGGTTTCCAAAAGAAGGGGCATGCATCCAGAGTCTCGCCGCTACCCCGTAAAATTAACAAGAATAGACGTACGAGTAGACCCCAGCCCATGCCAGGAGCGTCATCACCGGGCACCGCGCCAAATCACTACATGCTCTAGGCGTTCTATAGTGTACTGCACATGTGACACGTACATGTGCGTGTGTTGCATCATGGCACCAGCCGATCGCTCCCTTGAATCAGGCGTTAATACGGGACACATTCATAGTAAACAGGACCAAATATTACTATTAATAGTCAATATATATATGCTTCGTACATAGTTTTGTGTTTGTAACGTGGATCCTATTTGCTATGGTCCTCTGTTTCAGAAGACGCATGCTGCACTATGTTGCAGATTTGTCGGGGGTTCCTACTACTGTTAATTACATACCAGGTACCAGGTAATATGTATCACCCCGAAAAAGCTTTAAGAAAGTGACTACGCTTCACCCGATGAGCCGATGAGCACTCTCCATGGCCTAGGCCTACATCGAAAGCTATTGGGAACAAACGATAAGGCACAGGCCTTATAAGGCACATACATGCCTTATTGGGCAGTTCTTCGGTCGAGAAGCCCCTGTTGTAGCACCTATCAGAAACAGATTTTAGCCACGCCACTTTTCCTGCACACGCGTCGCGTCGCAGACCCAAGATTTGGAGCGCCCCTTTTATTCCCGTCACAGTAGCAAACCGTACCGCATCACACCACACCACACTACACCAAAACACAACAAAACACAACACAATACAACACAACACAACACAACACAACACAACACAACACAACACAACACAACACAACACAACACAACACAACACAAAACATCACACCACGAGCGATTCTAGCATGTCTTCCCGCCGACAACGGGCGTTTTGAGCATAGTAATCTTCTCACACACACCGCATTGTAGAGGCCGGTGCCCGGTATCGCGGCCGTTGATCGCTGGCGTGGCTTGTGGGCAGGAAATCCGTGGCCGCCAGCCGTTTTCAGCAGTTTGTGCGTGTACATGCATATTTTGTTCACGTGTACTGGTACGAGTTTGCTCCTTGTTCCTTATTTTCCCATGCATCGGCCTCGACTTGCACAGCTCCAGCTCACAATCTGGAAGAGCAAAGCTCCCGCGCGTTGCATGAAGACAGACGGCTTGTTTGGCCTAGGAAACACTAAACCGCTCTACGCACTCAAGCCAAACTTCGCGAATTTTCCACTCTCTATCCAAGCCAAGTTATTTGCCGGAAAAGGGTCTGAATCGGCCTACTCCAGAACCTATATGCCAATGAAAACAGGAACACGGGGGAGGGGGAAGGTGCGAGCCGCGGCCTTAAGGACGGGGAACATTGTTTTTCACCCTGTCCCCATTTTTTACACACACGAGCAAATGTTGGCTTGCTTTCAAATTGAAAATTCATGAGGCCAGAAGCCGGGACAGGGCAGAGGGCGTGACTTATAAGACACGTTGGAACGGTTGGATAGCAATATGAGTTTCCCCCCAAGACTCGGTGTGATTGGATATGAAAGCAGATAGATGCCAAACGTTCCCGCCTTAGCCGGAAGATTTGGAAGGGAACCAACAAGTGAATGCACGAAATGGGGCACTTTTTTCGTGTTTGCGAAGACCGAACGGGCACAAGCAAATGCCTCCGTAGATGGAGGTGGACACTTGATTGCGACCCAGTATGCTGTGTGGCGTACGGCCAAGGGTGTATGGTGAGGTGTTTGATGGAAAGATCCGGGTACATGGGAGTACGCCCTGGAAAATATGGAGCAGTCGCCGGACTCCTCTCCCTATGGCAGGATCCCTAAAACATAGCCATGGTCAGTGGCCAGCAGGCCCGCGAGAGAAAATAAAACGGAGTGTGGGAAGAGATTGTGACCATTCCTTTTTTGGTCAGATCACGATATGTTGTAGTTCCTCTAGATGCGAGTGAGCGGGTCATGAGCAACCTCTTTGTATCAGGCTGCCGGATCGATCCGACGCCTAACTATCACGAAAAGTGCCTCGTACTCAAAGACGACCCCCCATACCTCTGGTACCGATATAGACGATTTTGAAAACTTCAAGTTTCTCCGGCTGCTGATACATTTTTAATTCAGGTGTTCGACGAAAATGCCGAGCACTGTTGTAGTAGGCGAACCTACCTGGGTCTCTAGTTTGACCTTTCGTAGCGTCCTACGCGACCACAACAGAGTGTAGATATACCAAACAGGAACTCCGGAATGATGAAAAACATCGTGCTGCTGAGCAAGTTTAGGAAAAGGCACTTTTTGTGATGAAAAAGGAGTCGGGACGACCTGTCGCCTGATACAAACAAGCCGCCCATGACCTACGCTCTCGCACTGCCTCCATGGAGTAGGTCCGAGCGGTGGAACTGGGAAACCGTGGTTTTCTGTGGGGGGGAGTCATGAAACGTCGAAATCAAACCAGAAGTAGTATTGCAACTAAAAAAAGAAAAGCAGATTATTTGTTTGAATACTGCAGTGCTCCTTTAGTTTTCGCCCGAAGGGCGCCCTTAATGAGAGACCAAAGGCCCACAGACTGACGTCAGACATAAACGAGCGCATCCTCTCTTTCGACGGAGGGAAACCAAGGAGAATCACGGGTTGAACTCGGCCGAAAATACGTAGGGAATTTGTCTGGATTGTCGCAAACCTGCTGCTCCCTGTCCCCGTTCTCTTTCATTTTGAATCGGGAGCAGCAACTGGGCTAACCTACGTGCGGATTATCCAACTGTGGAGCATATCCACCTACACAATCGGCATGATCTTGTCTCAAGAAGTGTACCCCCCACTCAATGCAAGACACTTCTCCCCCCACCTCTGATTATTTGCCTCGTGTACTGTCTGTAAGTATTTAGTGTCGAGTCGTGTGAGGCGTACAGGTAGGTGTGTAGTGACGTTCGACTTCATCTACGCTGCTGTCGACAACAGCCAGCCCCTGCCCTCGTCCGCCTGAACGAAGGCCGGGTCCCACTGGACGTTCATCGAATTTTAATGAATCCTCTCCGTCCCTTTTCGTGTAGCACACATGCCAACATACCCCGCTCTCCCCATCGCTCACAAGCACACCACACGAGCATAATTCGACACAGGCGCCGAAAGGAGAAAACCGGAGTTTTAATAATTGAATATTTGTGGCTTGTCGGCACCTCGGCCTAGGCTTCTCGGTCGTTCGGGTTTGCCGCCTCGCGTTCGCCGCCTGCGGCTTGCACATGTCGGTACATAGCCTGTGACACGGTGTGCGCGTTGGGCCGGTGTGGTTAGTTGCAGCGTCGCGACGTTGATCTCCCTTGGCAATTGTATTTCCGGCCTTCAAACCGCAACGGTTTGTGTCGAGAGCGTTGGTTCATGGTTTCTTATCGTCAGGCGTTCTCGCTGGCTGACATATACGCCAATGGAACATTCGCCTGTTGAAAGTATACTAACCCGTCATCCTCTTCCCCCCCCCCACACATTCCTACATTATTTCCGTTGGCCCCTGTTTATCGCACGCAGCATCTACTGTACTTTGAGGGGCGAATTTCACTGCGCGATGGATGCTGCACTACCACTCCCGTGGGCTGGTGGTGCTGACGATGTCGTTGCAGACGAAGACCTTCAGAGCCGAACAATCAAGGACGAGGGGCCCCGCGCGACGGGTGCGCCATTCCCTCCGCACGATGGCGAGCATGACGCAGATATTTCGGCAAGCAGGCGAATCACGCGCCATTCTCGAATGTTCCTGGCGATCGGGATAGTCGTGGAGGTGTGCGCGACCGCTTGGGCCTTCCAGCAAGCGGTATCAACGGGAGCCTTGTACGGAGACGCAGATTGTAGCTCAGAAGGGCGCCTGAAAAGGCTGCACATCACCTCGCTCGTCGTGGACATGTGCAACGGGGTCGGAGAGATCGAGGCGGACGATTTTTACAACATTCCGACCGCTTACACAAGCGATTTATATTTGAAGGAGTACGCCGGCTGTGATATCCTAACCGATGCTCCCACCGGTGACCAAGGCATTGAGGAGCGCTGTACTTGCACCTACTATCGTGATGAATTTTCGTTGTCGGACTGTTCGTGGGTTCAGCTGCACAGTCCCTCGGACGGTATCTGTTATGCACAAATCCTTAATTTGCTGACCGATGAAGATGGCAAGGTGTACGGCTTTCGGGGCGGCCATCTTAACGATATATGCAGGTCCTCGAACCCTCCAGGAACCGTGGCGTTAACGCTAACTGCATTGGGGGTGGCACTGAGCAGTGAACTCGTAGAAGCGTTCATCGGCTTCAAGTATTGGAAGCACACCGATCAGGTATCACATTTCATGCCTGCTGTGTCCGTATTCGAAGCCGTGGGGGTTGTTGCTGTGTCATCGGTGCTGTTGTCGCTCCCTGGGTTCTATACTGTTTCCGATTATACGGCCACGCGGATGCCCGGGTTTCTTTGGCTGACGTGGACGGCCATCATGATTGCGTCCAGTGGCGCTCTGGCAGAAATAGCGGCGGGGTGTTCCAACCGCGTTGCTGGGCGACTCCCGTTTCTCGGCGCGATTGGGAACGGGTTAGTCTGGCTTGCTGCAGCATTGCTTGAGGTTCTTGTGACACTATATCTACTCTGGACAGGGGCCGAAATGAGAGACGCACCAGACTTAGTGCTTGCAGTTGTGGGTCTGTTTCTCCTGGAGCTGCTGGGACTGGCGGCGATGTGGATTGCTCGCGGTTTGTGGACGCGAGCGCGGTTATTGAGATCGTCGCTGAAAACCCTCGAGGGGCCTCTTAGAGGAGGCGCAACACCTACATCTTCCAAGCGATGGCAGTCTTGATAATCAAGTGGACACAACATAAGTACAGTGTATTGTAGTACAACTAGTAACAATATTAATAGTGGGTACGACTATATATGTGTCTAGTGTACGACGTGGTGACTGCTGGGCTTTGTGGCGTTTTTGTGTTTACGCGTGGGTGTACAGGGGTGAATATGGAGAGCTGTGAGTGGGCACGACTTTAGTCACCAACTAGTTTTTTGGTCGGACTAGCATCGTTTCCCGCAGGTGCCGACTATCGGACTTATTGGTTCTCCATACGTGTAGGAAGGATTGTTGAAGGTGGGGTACACTTTTTGTTGTTTGGCCGGAGCCCCGTCGGTCGGCCGGGAGAGCTGGTCTCGATCGCTGGGGGGTGTGCTGGCCAAAGAAAGTTGAATATTATCGGAACTAATACCTCAATATTTATAGCGCGCAGAGGGGTTGCTCTGCACGCGGGTCCCAGTGACACTTCGCCACCATCGATAGAATCGTTTGACGCGCTTACGGCAGTACGAGTACGCACTATTGTGTAGCACGAGTACAGTACTGAATAATATATTATTACGTATCCGTACTTTTCCATAATCGACGGCCACAGCAAGGATGCTGCTACGACGTACTGCACTACTACTGTGTGTCGTCTGTGTGTCAGTGGGTCTACCCCCTTCATCCTGCTCTTGTCCTGCTGCAAAATGATTTGTACTCGAAGAGCAAGAACTACTGTTGTTGTGCCTGTCTGCACTGCTGTGCTGAATCCTTTTGAGCTGCTGCTTAGGGCCATTCCTAACGAACGAAAAAAATCACGATTCATGAAGTTTTTGTCGTGAATCGTGATTTGTTTTGTCATGATTCACGACAAAAACCTCACATTCATGACGCCATTTTGTTTACAATTTCCTTAAAAAAACAAAATCACGATTCACGACATTTGTCGTGGCTCAAAATACGCCTGATCAAGGTACTACGTAACCCACCCGACACCAACGGTATCCGATGGCCGGTATAGGGGCATGTAAGGCCCTGCTTCGTACGCCGGTTGTGGACAGCGAGCGGCTGCCTAAATACACTGCTGGGTGCGGGCTAACGAGCACGCTGTGACCTCGAAATCTCGAGGAGGAGGAGACATAGCGTAAAGAAAAAGCAAAAATAATCTGAAAATCTCATGGGCCAGGCAGAGCAGACGACATGTCAGCGAGATTGGAACCTCGCGCGGACCTGGCCTGGCCGACGGCGCGTGAGGTTGGAATATCACAGACCGTGTCGGGCCTCTGCCCATGGTTTGAATCACGAACCGGGTCGGGCGCGGTCGGCCCAGCACGGCCTGGCCGTGACCTACCTGCGAGAGTTGGCCCCACCTTCAATTACCGTTGGATTTGAAAATATCGGATTTTTGATAATTTGAAAATATCACGAAACGTGACGAAAAAGCACCTCTTTTCGTTAGGAAAGAAACATCACGAATCGTGATATTTTGTCATGCCAAAACGTCATGAATCGGGGTTTTTTTTTGTTCGTTAGGAACGGCCCTTACTTACTACGCGTATAATACGTCTGACGACGCACTCCGCGACTTGGCGCTTCTAGCGCATGGATATAATCCATAGTAGTAGAGAGAGGCAACAATCCTTTTGACTCGCACACGGGGTTTGTCGGCTGGGCGGGGGGGGGGGGGGGGGGGGGGCCCCCCCCCCCCCCCCCCCCCCCCCCGCCGCAAAGTCTGTGATGTGCGGCAACAAGAATACTCTTATTCTTGCACTTGACGGGCTGTACGAATAATACGTACGTACTGCATTCAATTCGCCATCAATTGCATCAATCGTAAATATTCCATTCCGTGTGTGTCAGTACGAGTACGAGTACAGTACCGGCCCGCTCATAAGAAACCAGAAATCGGGCTTAGGCTTACTTTCTTATTTTAGAAAGGGGTGTGTCCCGCACTAACTTCAGTATAATAGCTGTCGACTTTCTTATTTCCCCCGAACTGTTTAGGCTGAGTTTCTTGTAGGGCACTTTCTTGTGGGAGGGCCGGTAGTGTACAGCATGTCAAGATGTCAAGATGTCAAGTATGTGATGTCGAGCGGCGTAACTTGTTGTGTCGTTTCATTTGGCGTTACATTTCGCACGAACATCATGGATCATGGACCATGGATCATGGATCATGAAATCGTGGATCGACTCGGACTCTCTCCCAAGGCATGGGCCATGGGCCATAGAAATCATGACGATTGATTGTGTGCTTCGGATCACACACCCGAACGCCGTCTGACCCACTCCGCTTCCTGGCAATTCCATTCAAACAATATTCCACGGACGCGCATACACAGGGTTGCCAGCTGGGCGGGGCACGGGGGTCGAGTCTGCGCCCCGACCCGCTGCCCGCCGCCTCGCCTGTGAAGTATTATGTATTGTTGTAGCTTGTACGCAGCTATGCCTGGTATTCATCATGTACATACAGCAGCTTTTGTAATGCTGCCTTGGGTCCTCCATGTATGTATGTGCTCGTCAGGCGCTTGCGCACAACGCAGCTTAAATCAGCGTCCTCCACATTAATTATCGTTGGGTGCTAGCGCACAACGCAGCGTATATCACCTAGGCTCAGCAGCAGCAGCACAGCAGCAGCAGCACAGCAGCACGCTACTGCAGCAGTCCTTCACGTTATCGTCAGGTGGCTGCGCCGTCGCTTTGCACAGCTGCACTTCCCACTTCCCATGTAAAGCTCAGTACGAGTACGTCAGGCGCTTGCGCACAACGCAGCTTAAATCAGCGTCCTCCACATTATCGCCGGGTGCTAGCGCACAACGCAGCGTATATCACCTAGGCTCAGCAGCAGCAGCACAGCAGCAGCAGCACAGCAGCACGCTGCTGCAGCAGTCCTCCACGTTATCGTCAGGTGGTTGCGCCGTCGCTTTGCACAGCTGCACTTCCCACTTCCCATGTAAAGCTCAGTACGAGTACGTCCGACACAATAATCGCCTCGACCCAGAGCTGATATTACCTAGTCGGGTTAAGTATCGAATGTGTATAACTTTATCTAGCCAAAGGCTACAGAGTCAAATTTCTATGCCAGGTGTAACATGAAGTAGAGGGATTGATGGGCTACAGAGCCAAATCGTGTTTGGAGTTGAACTAAGTAAGGGAGGGGATTACTATACGAGTAGTTATAGCGCGCAGAGGGGTTGCTCTGCAAGCGGGTCCCAGTGACACTCCGCCACCATCGATATAATCGTTTGACGCGCTTACAGCAGTACGAGTGTACGAGCACGCACTATTGTGTAGCACGAGTACTGCCGAACTGAATAATATATTATTACGACGTATCAGTACTTTTCCATGATCAACGGCCACAGCGATGATGCTGCTACGACGTACTGCACTACTACTGTGTGTCGTCTGTGTGTCAGTGGGTCTACCCCCTTCATCCTGCTGCAAAATGATTTGTACTCGAAGAACAAGAACTACTATACTGTTGTGCCTGTCTGCACTGCTGTGCTGAATACTTTTGATGCTTACTTACTACGCGTATAATACGTCTGACGACGCACTCTGCTACTTGGCGCTTCTATCGCATCGATATAATCCATACAAGTAGAGAGAGGCAACAATCCTTTTGACTCGCACACGGGGTTTGTCGGCTGCGCCCCGACCCGCTCCCCGCCGCAAAGTCTGTGATGTGTGGCGACAAGAATACTCTTATTTTTGCACTTGACGGGCTGCACGAATATGTATAGGTACCAAATGGACATTTCCCCGGAATACTTTCACTTTTCACCTCCGGCCGCGGGTCATTTCTCGCGTTATCGGCTGCGGGGCACGCAGGGGGCCGCGTGTGTACCACGGTGCCAGTGCGGGTCCAGCTCGAGGCCCGTGGGGCTGATCTGGGCCTTCGAAGTGGCGAATTCTGGCAAATAACTCAGGGGAGACGTTCCGACTTGACACCGCCTCGCAACTACTATGCAAAACCTTTCGTACGAAGTACGTACGACTGTTTTTTTATCCGCATGAGAACGGAACACCCACAACGACTTGACAATTCAACGAGGCACACATCAAGCGTCGTGCAGCAGTAGTTGATACTATGTTGCATGCGTCTGCTCTCTCTAAGCTGTGTACGTATAGCAGTAGTAGCAGTTGTACGAGACGATTATAAAATACATGAGCATTTTTTGTAAAAATTGAAGAAAAAAATCCAGTATTTTGGAATCTACGTGGAGTACGTACACAATATCTACGAGTAGGCAGGTGTGCATGTCATATCTACAGTACCTCTGTCTACGGAAACGATAGGCCGATCTCATATAGCCGTGTCGTAGGTGATTTGCCACATGCCACATATCAATACTCCTGCTGTACGAGATAGAGAGTGGTAGGCAAGTACAGTTGTATGTACAGTTGTACGTACGTACAGCAAGCAGTGCATACGTTCTTCAGTTGTACGTACGTACAGCACTGGGGCGTACTCTGGGCCTTCAAAGTCGCGAATTCTGGCAAAATTGGAGCAAACCGTGGCAGACACTGCTGTATTGTTCAAAGGAAAAAATAGTAGCGACGGCCATTCCTAACGGAATTATTGTGACGAGATGATATCGTATCTGAGGTACAGTGATGTGTGTTTGATACAAGGGCTCCGCTTCTCAGGCGGCTGACGCCGCCCGCTACGCTCGCGCAAGGAAAGAAGTACAGAAGAGGCGCACATGATGTAGTGCAGGCACCGCGACTTGAAAATGCCAAGAGCTTCATGGTGCAGCAAAGAAACGGCGGACTTGACATGCATGCAAAACATGCTCGGGGTGCATAGTAGCTCCATGCTCCAGGACGACAAAGCTGTACGTCCCTGCACTCTCAGAGCTCCCACTTCGACACCGCCGCCTTTCATTACTTGCTCATTGCTTTCTCTCTTCGTTCCCTATGAACTTAGAGGCTTCTTTCTCTTCAGTTTTGGGTTCGTGTGTGTGCCCAGAGAGCACGGCAGTGCGGGCGAGCCCGGCGCCATCGCGGGTATGGGAGGGCGCTGGCCAGTAGAGGGGGGGTCAGAAGGAGCGCGGTCGTCTTTTTCGTTGCTAGATGTGGCGTGTCCACCGAGACACGAGGGAAGCATGAAGAGTCTTTGTCTGCGTTGCTGCTTGCTGTATCAATCCAGTATGTCATCATTATAAAGGTCGTTTATTAGTGTAAAAGAACATTCAAGCGGTGCTTATTTTTCGGAACACACACCAATTGTTTTTTTCAGAGAGTGACAGCAAGGCGGTTCGAACACCACCATGCTCGAGCGGGCGAACGAGGGCCACGGTGAGCACCGGGCTTCACGCGATGCGGGCCACAGGGCTCACTGGGGCAGAGAGGCAGCAAAGGTCGACCCGGGCCGAATCGATGGCGAGGTGATCGCGGGGTGGCTGGAAGCGTATAAGGTGGCAAAACGCGACAGCAGTCGTTTAAACTTTTTTTGTGTTTTGAGCGGCGCAATCACGATACGAGTACGAGCTGGTTCCAGCGAGAGCAGGAACGTTTCTGCCTCAGACTTTAGCGCCCGGATCCCAAACGAGTTGAAAAACGAAATTTGGCATGGTTGTCTTTCATGTCTCACGAAAAAACGTCAAGGATGGCCTTTTTTTAAAAAATGTTTTTTTGGCGAAGGAGGTGCATTTTACCGTTTTTTTTTGTATGTCATCCTGTTCTAAGATCTCTGGTGAGTAGGCCCATGCATCATGACCAAGCTTAGCGAACTCGGGACGGCTTTGAACACGAGAAGAGGCAGGAGGAGGGGATGTTATCTAGGGGCCTTCAGAGATCACATCCGTTTCTAAAGCGGTGGTGCTTTTGTCGCGCACGTTGACCAGAAGGCGACGTACGTATCATACGATACGAGTACAACCGGAACGAGGATGAACGATACAATCTCAGCAAAGGTTAAAAGTAGCAACCGCACAGCTGCATGCAATACTCATACGTAGAGCAGCCGCGAATCGCTGTGGCCACGACGACAAGCACGGCGCACGTACGAGTTGTACTACAGTATGCCAGCCTGCAACGTAAGAAGACGGTGCCGGGCATGCCGGCGTAGGGAGAAGCGTGCGTTTTGAACGTGTGTGGGAGATTTTTTTTTTTTTTTTTTTGCTTTTGCTCAACTCTAAGTTGCTATGATAAAGTGGGCATCAAAGATCACTTGATTAAAGTATTGTTTTTTGGGCATCAGACGAACTATATATAATAGATAGATCATATACCCCCCCCGATTTTTAGGGTATACCAGGCATTAGTCCGTACGAGTAAGAGTACAGTACCGGCCCGCTCATAAGAAACCAGAAATCGGGCTTAGGCTTACTTTCTCATTTTAGAAAGGGGTGTGTCCCACAGTAACTTCAGTATAATAGCTGTCGCCTTTCTTATTTCCCCCGAACTGTTTAGGCTGAGTTTCTTGTAGGGCACTTTCTTGTGGGAGGCCGGTAGTGTACAGCAGGGCATCAATTCAGTGTTGCGCTGTTGCGCTGGGGCAAAATTTGGGCAAAATAACCGTTTTGCGCAACAGTCGCCGCGAGGCTGGTTGCGCGCAGCCCAATACGCGTTTTTAAGCGCGCAACATTTTCGCCGCAGGCGAAAAAAAAAAGTGTTGCGCGTTTTATTCTCGCCAGAGGCTAGGAATTTTTTTTGGGGGTCTTTTTTTCTTGATAATAAGTCGTAATTGAACAAATTTTAGGCCCCTTGCCCTATTCGCCATAGTCGAAAACAAAAATTAGGCACCTTTTGCTATTCGCCGTAGCCAAAAATATATTGAAAGGATTTTTACTTAATTTTGAGGCATATATTCGCGCATAGATCGCAATTTTTTCGCCTCCGGCGGCCTCCGGCGGCCTCCGGCGGCCTCCGGCGGCCTCCGGCGGCCTCCGGGAGCCCTCCGGGAGCCCTCCGGGGGGCTTGTGCGCCTGCGGCGCGAAACACGCGCCACAGGCGTGTTGCGCTGCGCGCAACAGATGCCGAGCCACTAACTAATGCCCTCGTGTAAAGATGTCAAATATGTGATGTCGAGAGGCGTAAGTTCTTGTGTCGTTTCATTTGACGTTACATTTCGCACGAACATCATGGATCATGGACCATGGATCATGAAATCGTGGATCGACTCGGACTCTCTCCCAAGGCATGGGCCATGGGCCATAGAAATCATGACGATTGATTGTGTGCTTCGGATCACACACCCGAACGCCGTCTGACCCACTCCGCTTCCTGGCAATTCCATTCAAACAAAATGTTCCACGGACGCGCATAGACAGGGTTGCCAGCTGGACGGGGCACGGGGGTCGGGTCTGCGCCCCGACCCGCTGCCCGCCGCCTCGCCTGTGAAGTATTCTGTATCGTTGTAGCTTGTACGCAGCCATGCCTGGTATTCATTATTTACATACAGCAGCTTTCGTAATGCTGCCTTGGCGTCCTCCATGTATTTAAATAATTAAAAAACAACAGCTGTGAGCTCGAGGATTTCGTCGAAGCTCAACTTTGCTAGCTGAGTGTAATACTCCGATCGCGCGTACTTACGGATTTTATATGTCCTCATGTAGGATGTACATCCCGTATGAGGGGGACACAATCTGAGGCTGTAGAATTCAGGAAGTGTGTGTCTATTTGTGTATGATATGTGCTCGTCAGGCGCTTGCGCACAACGCAGCTTAAATCAGCGTCCTCCACATTATCGCCGGGTGCTAGCGCACAACGCAGCGTATATCACCTAGGCTCAGCAGCAAGCAGAAGCAGCACAGCAGCACGCTGCTGCAGCAGTCCTCCACGTTATCGTCAGGTGGCTGCCCGCCGCCTCGCCTGTCAAGTATTATGTATTGTTGTAGCTTGTACGCAGCTATGCCTGGTATTCATCATGTACATACAGCAGCTTTTGTAATGCTGCCTTGGCGTCCTCCACATATGTATGTGCTCGTCAGGCGCTTACGCACAACGCAGCTTAAATCAGCGTCCTCCACATTATCGCCGGGTGCTAGCGCACAACGCAGCGTATATCACCTAGACTCAGCAGCAGCAGCACAGCAGCACGCTGCTGCAGCAGTCCTCCACGTTATCGTCAGGTGGCTGCGCCGTCGCTTCGACAGCTGCACTTCCCACTTCCCATGTAAAGCTGCAGCAGTCCTCCACGTTATCGTCAGGTGGCTGCGCCGTCGCTTCGACAGCTGCACTTCCCACTTCCCATGTAAAGCTCAGTACGAGTACGTCCGACACAATATATAATCGACTCGACCCAGAGCTGATATTACCTAGTCGGGTTAAGCATCGAATTTGTATAGCTTTATCTAGCCAAAGGGTACAGAGACAAAAATTTTTGCCAGGTGTAAGATGAAGTAGAGGGATTGATGGGCTACAGAACCAAATCGTGTTTGGAGTTGAACCAAGTAGGTGAGGGGATTACTAAAAAAAGATGGAATTATACCTCGAAACAGAGTTAAAAGGCAGGGGATTTGGGAAATTAAATAATTTCCGCGACAGAGCCCAGTAACTAAAGTCACTGGGAAAAAAAAAGATGGAATTAGACCTCGAAACAGAGTTGAAAGGCAGGGGTTTGTACTTTGCGTTCGAATTGTGTCAATTCATTATTTGCCACCCCTCGCTCGAAGAGAGGGGGGGCAGGGAAAACCCCCGGGGCTGACCTGCAAACAGCTCCGTTTCAGCATCCGTACACACGCCAGTCAGCTACCACTCCACCCGGCGTAAAACTCCATATTCGTCGGCCTCCCATCCGGCAACTATGCTTCAATACAAGCACCGGCTTCAATCTCCCGGAAGTTCATTCCACTTGCCACACTCACTCAAGGGGATAATATACGTCACACACCGCACCCGTCATGCCTCGTCTCAACCTCCTGCATTCCATTCGCAGGCACGCTCCCCAACCAACCACATTTAGCCGTAAATATTCATACCAGCATTACACTCGCCAACTGACGTAACCGTACCCCTTCCATTATTGGATGCTTCCTGACCCTACTAGTTTTTGGACTGTGCCGGAAAAAGAACACTCTCCTGACACCTCCCCACACTGTTGGCTTGACGGCTTGGAAGCCCTTTGCTTGGCAAATTTTTAACGTCACGGGACAGCTCTGGCGGAGTTTAAATAGGCGGGCGAAGCCCGCGCAATACCCATGAAACTCCTGTTCTGGCAGGTTCTGGAGACAGCTGTTTCATGAGAATCCTTGGTAGACATCGATCGACAAACCCAACGACCCCGTCATGAGCTCTGAACGGATCACGTTGGTTAATCGCTCCGACCCACCCTAGTGTTACAGTGCTCATACCTTGATNGCAGCAGCAGCAGCAGCAGCAGCAGCAGCAGCAGCAGCACAGCAGCACGCTGCTGCAGTAGTCCTCCACGTTATCTTCAGGTGGCTACCCGCCTTGCCTCGCCTGTGAAGTATTATGTATTGTTGTAGCTTGTACGCAGCTATGCCTGGTATTCATCATGTACATACAGCAGCTTTTGTAATGCTGCCTTGGCGTCCTCCACATATGTATGTGCTCGTCAGGCGCTTACGCACAACGCAGCTTAAATCAGCGTCCTCCACATTATCGCCGGGTGCTAGCGCACAACGCAGCGTATATCACCTAGACTCAGCAGCAGCAGCACAGCAGCACGCTGCTGCAGCAGTCCTCCACGTTATCGTCAGGTGGCTGCGCCGTCGCTTCGACAGCTGCACTTCCCACTTCCCATGTAAAGCTGCAGCAGTCCTCCACGTTATCGTCAGGTGGCTGCGCCGTCGCTTCGACAGCTGCACTTCCCACTTCCCATGTAAAGCTCAGTACGAGTACGTCCGACACAATATATAATCGACTCGACCCAGAGCTGATATTACCTAGTCGGGTTAAGCATCGAATTTGTATAGCTTTATCTAGCCAAAGGGTACAGAGACAAAAATTTTTGCCAGGTGTAAGATGAAGTAGAGGGATTGATGGGCTACAGAACCAAATCGTGTTTGGAGTTGAACCAAGTAGGTGAGGGGATTACTAAAAAAAGATGGAATTATACCTCGAAACAGAGTTAAAAGGCAGGGGATTTGGGAAATTAAATAATTTCCGCGACAGAGCCCAGTAACTAAAGTCACTGGGAAAAAAAAAGATGGAATTAGACCTCGAAACAGAGTTGAAAGGCAGGGGTTTGTACTTTGCGTTCGAATTGTGTCAATTCATTATTTGCCACCCCTCGCTCGAAGAGAGGGGGGGCAGGGAAAACCCCCGGGGCTGACCTCCAAACAGCTCCGTTCCAGCATCCGTACACACGCAAGTCAGCTACCACTCCACCCGGCGTAAAACTCCATATTCGTCGGCCTCCCATCCGGCAACTATGCTTCAATACAAGCACCGGCTTCAATCTCCCGGAAGTTCATTCCACTTGCCACACTCACTCAAGGGGATAATATACGTCACACACCGCACCCGTCATGCCTCGTCTCAACCTCCTGCATTCCATTCGCAGGCACGCTCCCCAACCAACTACATTCAGCCGTAAATATTCATACCAGCATTACACTCGCCAACTGACGTAACCGTACCCCTTCCATTATTGGATGCTTCCTGACCCTACTAGTTTTTGGACTGTGCCGGAAAAAGAACACTCTCCTGACACCTCCCCACACTGTTGGCTTGACGGCTTGGAAGCCCTTTGCTTGGCAAATTTTTAACGTCACGGGACAGCTCTGGCGGAGTTTAAATAGGCGGGCGAAGCCCGCGCAATACCCATGAAACTCCTGTTCTGGCAGGTTCTGGAGACAGCTGTTTCATGAGAATCCTTGGTAGACATCGAACGACAAACCCAACGACCCCGTCATGAGCTCTGAACGGATCACGTTGGTTAATCGCTCCGACCCACCCTAGTG
>MEHQ01002568.1:0-10436 GCA_008828725.1 Saccharina japonica
GGCATTTACGTACGTACGCATTTGTGTGTTACATTGAAAAAAAATGCCTCCGGGGGGGGGCTCAGGCCGAAGGCCTCTGTGCATATTGTCATCGTACTCATGGCATCCTCGATTCCCCTCTATTGTCGAGGTGGCGTGTTTCTGATAGAAACACGCCGAGCAAATACGTACGCATATGTGCGATACACTGAAAACAAATACCTCCGGTGGGGGCTCAGGCCGGAGGCCTCTTCGCATAGTGTCATGGTATTAATGGTATCCTCGATCCCCCTCTATTGTCGAGGTGGCGTGCTTCTGATAGAAACACGCCGGGCAAATAATATTTGCTCCTCGCCCGCTCTTCCCCAGAATTCTCTCTGATCGGGAAACCAGAGCGGCAATAATAAAAACATATTTGAAACATCAATCTTGTGAGTGGCTGGGCGCGTCTCGCTCAGCCTGCTTCCGGTAGCATTATAGTAGAGGGGGTTATAGCCCCATACCGCACACATACACTTGTTATCCAGTACCAAAAACGGACACAGTAGTAATCAGAACCAAAAGTGAACATAGTAATCAGGACCAAAAACGCTTCGTGAACGTACTGGAATGTACGTACAGGTTTTAGTGTACGTGGTGGGTCCTGATTACTATGGTCCCCCGTCCTACTGTAGTGTACTTGTGTACCAGGTATAGGTTCTTCACATGAAACCGATTCCTTCTTCTTGTAGAGACCCTTAAGCCTCGCACGACTGACTCGTACGTGGCGGAAATCGTATGGACATTCAAAATATACGAGATGCGTGCATACATACGCAATTGAGAGTTTCTACTACTGGTGGTGTAGTTTGAAAAAAATAAAAACTGAGTATCTATGGCACAACTCTACCTGACGACTGACTGGGTGACCGAGAGAGAGAAATATAATTAGATGCTGACCCCCCCCCCCCCCCCCCCCCAAAAAAAAGGGATGCGTGGTCAATGGTCAAATGACTAAGGCAAGCAACAAATGAGTACCTTCCCCCCCCCCCCGCCGCGCGAAAAAAAAAACGAAAGCGGGAAGTTTGAACCCTCTTGCACTATTCACAGCAGTAGGTAGCCCCTTTTCAAGGGACCCTATGACGGGTGACGATAGTAAATAGGACCCACGGTGAACACAAAAACCTACCTGGTACCAGGTATATATTTCCCCATTTTTACGAACAGCATTTGGTCCTATTTACTATGGTCCTCCGTAGTAATAGTGCGTCCGGGATTGAAAGGTCCCTTATATACCGTTTTCCATTATCGCGGGGTCCCTTACACAGGGACCCCTGTAAGGGACCCTTATTGTGTTGCCAAAAAGGTCCCCAATAATTTCTGCATTTTTGGCCCCAAAAACATGCCCGCGCAGTTCAAAAGGGATTTTACGTAAGACCCCGGGGTTTAAAAATATTGTTGTGGGACGAAAGACGGGTACGGCTTGGAGCTATCATACGTACAGTACGCGACAGATGTTAAGAATCTCTTATTTTTGGCCAGACAGGGATTATCATGTTAGACTGGGTGTGTTCCACACTATTTTCAGTACAAAGAGGTCACATTCTTATTTTCCTCCCCAAAATCGCAAGTCTCAAGTTCTTAATTATCAGATTCTTAACATCTGTCGCGTACTACTGTACGAAGTATACATACTTCGTATACGACCGTAAAATCTCGATTTTATTGTTTTCAGACATATTGGAACACACGGTAAGGGCTCGCAACGATCGGGTGATGAACGAAAAAAAAAAAGAAGTAGAGTTGCAAGATGTGTTGAGGATGGAATACGCGGCCGACTATGCCTGATAGTCGAGAGAGGTGAGCGCTTGGATTGATGTTAGACTAGTCCGGTTGCACGACCTCCGCTCAGAAGAAAGACGTTGGTGGTGTTGAAACGGCGCTCAGGCCGATTAAGAGAACAGGAGGAAAGGAGAGTGGGAGGATGGGGGGTGTCATCACCTATGAGTACCAACCCCCAGCAAAAGACGCACGCCCTACACTGCTACGTACGTAGTACCCCGGGTCATTGAACAGTCCGAGCTACAGCAACGTTCGACGCGTGCCACGATAAGAGGTATAAGGTATACCTTATTATGGCTGAAACATTTTCCTCAAATGATCGGGCTCCTTAACCCATTATTCAGAACATGAAAAAAATGTCCCACACTAATTCCAAGTAGTTTGCCCCCAAAAGCGTGGGACCAGTTCTTAAGGGGTTAACCCCAATTCGTCGGACGTTCGTTTTTTCGTTCTACCGTATTTTTGATAGTATACTTGGGGCCATAGGGTCGTCCCTCGGGTATATACGAGCACTTTTATTTTTCCCCAAAATCATTTTTTCGGTGTGAGGTTCGTATGGAGCTCCTCAAGTGACCGCCGCCCCCCAGAAAAAAAAACGTTGTGCCCTTCTATCGTACCATGCGTCGTTCCAAGTATCGGTACCTCAAGTCCCACCGTCGATAAGGATGGTGCTTGCTCCTCACCGTTCCAAGTATATATATATACTTTACGAGTATTACGTACTGTTCTCGAGAACGCTACGACGCTTCCAGACGTTTAACGTTATCTGTAGAAGGAAACGCTTTGTTCTCGAAACTATGTATATACGAGTACTCGAACAGCTTCTAGACGCCTCGCCATATTTTCTTACAAGTTTCCTATTTGTATTTCGCCGCGTTTCTACATCACGTAGTATCTACGTATGGATATACCGTATAATTACATGTTCCGGGTTCACCATGATTCAGTATTAAAAAAGTAGCACTCTCCCATTCTACTGAGCACTGAGCATTGACCAAAGGCGAATATGTTACCAACCGGCAATTCGGTAGTAGGCTGCTGGCTACTGCTGTAGCGTAAAACCTGTATCACTAACAAGATGAAGTTGATGGTTCTCTTCGCCAACCCCTTAAGAACTTAAGAACTGGTCCCATGAATTTGGGGGAAAACTACTTGGAAATAGTGTGGGACATTTTTTTTTCAGTTCTGAATGAGTTAAGGGTGTCTTTTGTATCCCCAAAAAATCAATGAAAGGGTCGGAACATCAACCATCCGGAAAATGACAACAACAACAACAACAACAACAACAACAACAACAATTTTTTTTTCTCGAGAGACTGCTGTCTCTGCCTCCCCAAAAAAAAAAAAAAAAAACACCGCACACGGCGGCCATCGATTTAAATCTGCCTCTTTATTATCCCGTTCTTAGCACCCAGCTCTCCGTCTCGAAAGGGATGCGTGGCCAATGGTCAAACAACTCATAAGGCGAACAAGCCATGAGTACCCCTCCCTCCCCGCCACACACAACACAAGAACACATTGTCTACGCAAACAAAATCTTGAAGAAAAAAAAATCATGCCGGTATCTATTGTGCTGGTACATATCATACGTACGTAGCGAAGTCAATTTATTTTTGGCGAAAAAATCTCCCTGCGTGGCTCCAGCACAGCAAAGAATACGCCGTCGAGGCACGAAAAACAAAAAAAGAGGAGGCAAAAAATGCCGTCTACCCAGGGTACAACATAGTACAACAAAGTACGACATAGCACAACATAGTACAACACGCTCCATAAAGCAAAGGAGACGGTTATGAATCACTATAATATATATACAAGGTTCCCCTTGGGGATGATGTGGCTGTGCCTTGGAAACCCGGGGGGGGGGGGGGTCGCCGCAAGCTGAAAAGGGATAACACGGCAGAGGCGTTTTTCTCCTCGTGTATACCAGCTACTCGTACGTAGCCACCGGGCAACAACGAAAAACATGAAAAAAGAAAAAGAAAAAGAAAAAAAGAGCTCTTGAAAGCTACCTTAAAAAAAAGAAGAAAAAAAAAAAAATGCCGCCGAGCGAGTAGCCTGGCAGCAAGTAACACCGACCAGCCCAAACGAGTGCATAGTTCGTTCTATATGATACTGTATACTATTATTATACCGCTATATTATTAATCCCGTGTGGGTCGTGAGTGGAAACTATTTAATGTACACCGCCCCCCCCCCCCCCCCCCGATTCGTCCAACACCTCACGCCGCTGTCGCGGGCTGTGCAAGCAATGTCTGCCTGAGTTGTGTGAAAACCCAACGTGCTCCGTCCTGCGTTGTAGGATGTGGTAGGGTCTAATGGTGCCATACGACTACGGCCGTGCCCCCCAATAAGCCGGTGGTGTGTAATGCAGAGCAATACGAAGGACCGCCTTGTAGAGGGAAGGCGCCTTATTTACTCCAGGCTATGAGCGCAATTCCCCAGTAGCGCCGAGCGAATTCGACCGTCTTGTACCGGGATACCGCCTTACTCAGACCCCACCCCGCCTTGCGGGGGGACCCCCTCTACTACTGCATCAATTATTCTGGTCATTTAATTCACAATAGTTCACCCACCCATACCCTCTAGTGTACTGCTATACTGCAACATTGCCGACCGCGAGCGACCAAACGAAATCCAGGGTATCCAGTACAAGGTACGCGTACATACAAAACCACGTCCACAATCCGAGGGGCGCCTTACTTTCACAAGGCATGTGCCGCGGGGGGAGGGGGGGGCGCGGGGGCGGGGGGGGGTACTCGGTATTCATGCATGGCCGTAGTCGTGTGACCATAGACCCTCGCATCCCTATAATGCCGGGACGGAGCATGTCGGGTTTTCACCGACCAGGCAGACATTGCTAGCACCAAGCGCGAAGCGCAGGGAGGTGTTGGGCGAGTCGCATGAAGGGCGGAGGGGGGGGCTATATAGCCATCGGTAACCCACGGCTTATCCAGAAGGTCGCTGGCGCTATAGCTCCTGCTAGCTGAGCTGGAAAATGAAAGTAATGAATACCCCTCTGTCCCGAAATATTAGCACCGTTTGCATACAAAAATGCCATCCAAACGGGCTATATATTCCGGAACAAAGTAGCATATATACCAGGTATGTATATACGTACCTGGTACCAGTACAATACAACCAATAAAAAAACGCCAAACGTACTCTGCAAAACAAAAACGAATACATACCTGGTAACATCTATCAATATTATTACACATCCCCCTCGTGTCCCGTCCCCCCACCCCCCCCCCCCCCCCACGCCACCCGCTCATTAGAAAACACACCACCAAGAATCTGCAGCACATGATAAAAAACTAGCCGCCCGTCTCGCCCCCGCCGGGCTCGATATGCGGACTGTATATTCATATTTGAAAAATAAAATATACCAGTATGTGAAACGCCTATGGTTTAAGGCTGGGCACTGGCTGACTCAGTCAGTAGCGATGATACTGTAGTCAAAATCAATCAGTATACTGGATCGTAGCAGTATGCTGTCTCTCCTTTCTCCACGCTCTCCTTCCGAAACGCGTTTGGTGGGTTTCCGTACTATAAATATGGCGTGTTTCTTAGACGTACGTGAGAAAAAAAAAACTACTGGTGAATATACTGGCCGGGTCAAATCAGTAGATTACTACTGCCAGTACATACTGTGCCAGTGCCCAGTCCTACCTACTATGGTGTACGTTCAGGTTCACCGACGAAGGCCTATACCAGGCTACGTTCGAAAATATTGCCACCCCAACGCCCCCCGTAACTTTGCATACATACCAGGTACTTCGTATAGAAATATGGAAAACCACCGCGTTGCTACCCCCCTTCTCGCCCAAAAACAAAAAACGGCTGCCCACGGCCAAGAGAAGAAACATCGCATTTCCAGAGGCCGTGATATGTGGCGTAATGCTTGTCGGGGAAACGCACTTCTCGGGGGTTCTGAATACGGGAAGGCAGGGGTGTTGCAGAGGGGGATAGGCGGGGGGGGGGGGGTTGGTGGGGCTGTTCGTCAATTTTTACAACGACAGTTCACGCTACGTACGCAAGCGGGGAAGTTCTCCGGTGTTGTATACAAGTGTGTGCGAGTCTTGGCATCAAACGTTTTTTTTTCTGTAACCGTCGACATCCAGAACATACAACACTGTAGTGTCCGTGCTGGTTCTTCATCCTAGAGATGTGCAGGTTCAGGTCGACGTGTGCGTGCGTCGGGCGGCCGGCTGTGAGTGCAAGGTTTTTTCAAGAGGGGCGCATCATCTATATAGGAAGAGCGAGTGCTTCTCGAACGAGTGCGGACAAACGCCGCGACACACGTGCTATGCCGTGCGTGCTCAGTCTGTACTGTTTTATAGTAACAAATGCCTATTTGGCCAGTAGACAGCAGTAGACCGAGCAGTACGCAAAGGTAAACATGAGTAGACCGCGCAGTACGCACAGGTGAACAGCAGCAGACCACGCAGCACGCACAGGTGAACAGCAGTAGACCGCGCAGTACGCACAGGTAAACAGCAGTAGACCGCGCAGAACGCACAGGTGAACAGCAATAGACCGTGCAGTACGCACAGGTAAACAGCAGTAGACCGCGCAGCACGCACAGGTAAACAGCAGTAGACAGCGTCAAGCCACAGGAGGCCGCAACAGGTGGCAGTAGACAGCAGTAGGCGGCAGTAGACAGCTGCCTATATAAGTAGATAAAAGTAGACAGCAGTTAACCCATTCAGAACTGAAAACATATATTCCGCATTAATTCCAAGTAGTTTGTCCCTAAAATATGTGGGACCAGTTATTACGGGGTTAACAGCAGATCGCAATAGACAGTAGCAGTAGGCGACCGCGGACAGTCGTAGGCGGCAGGACACAGTAGAGCACAGCAGACAACAGTAGGCGCCAGTACACAGCAGTAGCAGTAGACATCACTGGGCAGCCGCACCCAGCAGTAGTAGCCCACAGCAGTAGACAGGCGGGGGAAAAAAGAAAGACTAGACGTGGAAGCCCACCGCAGTACGGGTCTTCTTTGCACAGGCGCTGCTTGTTGGCTGGTAGGCCTACGTACATCAGCTCTTTAGAGCACCCACACACACCTCGGGCAAATCACGATATGTCTGTCTACAGATAGATCATCTAGATCATCTAGACCCTAACCTGCCGTTACGATATGTCATGCCGGATCTGTCCTGTACAGATCCAACCCGGGAAGCATGTCCAAGAGCATGCAGGTTGTACGGGGTCCCGCCCGGCAACATGAGCTAGATCATACAGATCATACAGATCATACAGATCATACAGATCAGGAATATATCTTCCCTGTAACAGCTAGATCATACAGATCATGCAGATAATACAGATCATATAGATCATACCTGGTACATATCATACAGATCTTACAGATCATACAGATCATACAGATCATCTGCCCTGAAACAGCTAGATCATCAAGTAGGAAAATATTATCTATCCGAGAGATGTGGAGCATTTCATTCGTCTTAAGTCCACACCTTCGGCGGCTTTTGGCCCGTGCAGCCAGTACTCGTAGTACTCACGACCAAATACTGCTGCTGCTGCTGTGTAGCAAAGCATCGCGGAAAGACGCCGGTCACACACATAGGAACGCCTTAACACACATAGGAACGCCTGACGCGTGCTACGATAGAGATATATAGCACTTTTTGGCTGTTTTTTCTTGTGGATGACGGGGGGCTCCTTAACCCTTTCAGAACTGCAAAACTTATCCCACACTAATTCCGAGTAGTTTGTCCCCAAAAACGTGGGACCGTTTCTTAAGGGGTTAACCCAAAAATCGTCGGAATCCCATTCTTGGGGGCTTGCAGAACGTTTCATTTTTTATGTACTTGAGGCCGTGGGACTGTTCATCGGGTATGGAGGTATGGCGTTTTTTAGTTTCCTCCAAACTCAGTTTAGACTACTGCAGGTATAGAGGCAAAAAGCTCCCCAAGTGCGGAGCCTCAAAAGGCAAAACATGGCGAACCTCTACCGTACCATGCATGCGTCGCCTGCAGAGCCTACGACACAACACGGCGGACCGCGCCACACTTACGTACCCCAAAAAAATTAAGCACCGAATGCGTATTAATATTCAATACAAACTGTGCTTATATCTCGGGACGTACAGAGTGGTATTAATAGTAACAGGTGGATGACCTGTCGCACTCCCAGGCCCCCAGCATCCAAAGTCGCGTCTTGCTGAACGCTACGATTGCTGTTAAAAAAACACCAGGTATAAAGCTAAAGATCCCGCCCCCCCCCACCCCCTTCGCTACGAGGTACATATTTCCGTAATCCCCGTAGAAAAGACGCATCAATTGCACAAATAATGTGTTAGAAACACGCACTCCGTGAATTATGTATCGAGATTGTCAGTAGCAATGAAATGCCTTCTTAGTGCTGTTATCCAGTCGACGCATGTATTAAGCGACGTATATAACTTGAACAGTACGGTTTGATCATGCCTGACGTTACATTTTGAATGGATCGCACATACATCTGGCGTTCGGGTACCTCTCGACGATCCCCGATGGTCACCCTCCCTTGTCTCTCTCTCTTGCGATAATGCATCGAGTACTCGTCATGTTTATGTCTATGTGTGGGCTCAAGAGCGCCTGTTAAATCTATCTACTGGCACACCTTTGTGCGAGCCTGGTCGGTCATACGTCTTGACCGATGCAGCATTCTTATAGGATCAGCCTAAGAGCTATACAGCAGTAGGGGTCCCCCAATAAGGTGGTGGTGTGCCAGAGACAGCAATATGACCGCACTATAGAGGGAAGCCGCCTTATTCATTCCAGGTTATAAGTGCGATTCCCCAGTGGCGCCAAGCGATTGTGACTGCCTTATATCGGGATACCGCCTTACTCAGACCGCATAACATTGGGGATCCCCACTGTATGTTGAAGATATCTACCGTACATGCCACCTGATACCACCTGATACACAGCAGCCGACTGCTGTAGTAGCTAGTACGTAGGCTATCCGTTCGATGTATTCGAAAATAGCCGTCTGATATACGTAGCTCGTAGGACACAGCAGCATGATGCGCTGTTCAGTACTGACATACGAGTACGTAATAGTGGTAGTAGTGGTAGTGGTAGTAGTGGTAGTAGTAGTAGTAGTAGTAGTAGTAGTAGTAGTAGTAGTAGTAGTAGTAGTAGTAGTATTATGGGGGACCATAATACATAGGACCTACGGTGTATACAAAAGCCTATATATTTGCCTATTTTTAGTAAAAATGTTTGGTCCTATTTACTATATATATATAATTTTTTTGTCCATCCCATTTATCATATCTTCGCACTTCCGTCTTTCTCCCTCCCTGGTCGTAACTCAGATCCGGGGTCACAAAGTAGGCTCCTCTCCCTCCTCCCCCACACGAGTTCTTGCTTGCATTTTTATCGCGAGAAGATTTCAGCACTTCTTCCCTCGTCAACTCTCGTCGAATTTTGCTTACCCACCTAGTATAATATGCGCTCTCGACAGCGGTGTCATTTGAGAATAAAAACCTCCATGGGGAGAATCGAACCCTCGACATCCGGCCCAAGGCTTCGTGGCTACCAGTTAGACCACCGGGGCACCGGCTGCTGTAGACATATCAACAACCCGCACACCTATATATGTCAATGACCAATACGCATGCATGATGACCACCAGCGAGCCGAGCATCAGGCGCTGGACTCATTTCGCACGACCAGTCCATCTGATGTTGATCTGTAACATGTAAGGTGGTTGAAATTGGGCATGACAACTACGGTGACCGCCCTGCGTGCGACACAGAGCGGGCCGACACCCACACCCCACGACCCTGACGCCCTGGACTACAACCTATGGATGGCTTATCATCTACACGACGTTCATGACCTACACGTGTTTCTAGACATGAACGTCCTGTAGGTGATAAGTCATCCACCAGGTTTTGTGCGGCGGGGTCTCGATGAAGGTGGCCACCTTCATCGAGACCCCGCCGCACAAAACCTGGTGGATGACTTATCACCTACAGGACGTTCATGTCTAGAAACACGTGTAGGTCATGAACGTCGTGTAGATGATAAGCCATCCACTAGGTTTGGCACGGTGTTGTCGTGGCGCGGTGCGAGGGAGGATACATGTAACGTTTCTGCTTCCCGTTCAATCCATTTTATCGTTGGTTACGACGTTACGACATACATGACAGACTCGGACTGCGCGTCGTGAACTGTAATAGCCACCCAAAAACGGCCGACTATGACATATCGAGGTGATCATTGCAAGCATAAAAGGTGTGGCGGGGATAGCTCGTATGACTTTACTGTGCCACATGCTTCTAAGCCGATCGCCCCGGTGGTCTAACTGGTAGCCAAGAAGTCTCTGGGCGGATGTTGAGGGTTCGATTCTCCCATGGATGTTTATTATCAAAGACACCGTCTGTCGAGAGCGCATATTATACGCGTGGTAAGCAAAATTCGACGAGAGTTGACGAGGGAAGAAAGTGCTAAATTTTCGCGATAAAAAAGCAAGCAAAAAGCTGTAGTGGGGGAGGAGGGAGAGGAGCCTACTTTGTGACCCCGACTGAGTTACGACTAGGGAGGGAGAAAGACGAAGTGCGAAGAAAATAATGGGAAGACAAAAAAATATAATATATATATATAGTAAATAGGACC
>MEHQ01002568.1:11521-35397 GCA_008828725.1 Saccharina japonica
GGTCCTATTTACTATATATTATTTATATTTTTTTGTTCATGTCCCATTATTTCTTCGCACTTCCTGTCTTTCTCCCTCCCTAGTCGTAACTCAGAGTCCGGGGTCACAAAGTAGGCTCCTCTCCCTCCTCCCCCACTACAGTTTGTTGCCTTGCACTTTTTATCGCGAAAGCATTTTAGCACTTTCTTCCCTCGTCAACTCTCGTCGAATTTTGCTTACCACGCTATAATATGCGCTCTCGACAGACGGTGTCCTTTGAAATAATAAAGCTCCATCGGGAGAATCGAACCCTCAACATCCGACCCTATGAGACTTCTGGCTACCAGTAGACCACCGGGGCGACCGGCTCTAAGCATAATACAAATGGGCAATAAGCACGTCAACAGAGCTATCATCCGCTGCATTCAGCAAGCCTTTAGTCCGATATATGACGATTATGTCTATAGTCTGCCGTTGAATTTGGTCATTAGCAGTCACGGCGGGCAGTCCAGTCTGTCATGTATGTCGTAACGTCGTAACCCAACGATAAAAAGGATGACGGGAAGCAGAAACGTTACATGTATCCCTCCCTCGACACCGCGCCAGACAACACCCCAAACCTAGTGGATGGCTTATCATCTACACGACGTTCATGACCTACACGTGTTTCTAGACATGAACGTCCTGTAGGTGATAAGTCATCCACCAGGTTTTGTGCGGCGGGGTCTCGATGAAGGTGGCGTTTTTTCTGCTTTCCATCACCCTTTTCGTCGCTGGGCTGTATACACGATACGCTCGACTGACCGGGCGGTAACCGCAGAGCCTCTCTCCCCCAAGCCTTGGCGGCTGGCTTTCGTGTGCATGTCTCCACGTGCACGATCAAACATCTAGTTGGTTTCATCAAGCAGCCTCAAGTAACGCGTTACTCTTGATATGATGGAAATGGCAACATGTTAAAAATCAACGAGGAGTGCGTAGGGGCAGCAAGCTGGATGGGGCGATTCGGAAAACGCACAGCAAGTTACCGCTCCAGGTTGCAAACAACAGCACCATATTCGCGCAAATAACACGCCGAAGAGAGCTAAAAAACAGAAAATAGGTACGAGGTACGTACGTCGTCGTAAACGGATGGGCGACGGGCCCAGCTGGGAGTAAAAAGGTGAGGCAGCCCACCAATACAGCAGCTCTACGTACAGCAGTGCACCAGGTGTATCCGTAAATGTCCCCCTCTTACCGGCGCTTCACAAGTACCCCACGATCGTCCGGAAGAACCCTTCCTCCTCGAATTCCAGCAGCATGGTCACGACGCCTTCCAAGTCGTCATCGCTCCCTCGCCCGGCCCCGCGACACTTGTTCTTGCTGCCGACGCAGCGGCTGCTACAGGTGCCGCTCCTGCTGCCGAAGTCTGCCCACGGGCAGCCTTGCATCACCGGCGTCGTTTCGCGCTTGCGTGGCCCCACCATCGCCGCAACCGTCGCCTCCTGTGCCGCCGCAATCTCCGCCTCCGCCGCCGCTGCCTCTGCTGCCGACACCGCCGACACCGCCGGCGACACCGGCAACCGCACCCCGAAATCGGCGCACGACGGCATGGCGTCGCTACCGCTACCGCCACCCCCGCCACCACCACCGTCCTTCGCAGGCAACCCTTCCTTCCCCTTCCCGCCACTCTTTCGCCCCCTCCTCCTACGCTCGCGAGCGAGGCACATAAGTAGCAATCCGTGGCGGCGCCAGGCCCTGTTAGCAGGGGCCCTCGCCAGCAGCTCGAGCACGCGGTCGGCGTCCGCCGCGAGGCTCCATTCCTCCGAAACGTCGGCGCCGACCACCTCGGCCGCGGTTTTTCCGTCGTTGTCCAGCTCGGACTCGTCGGCGCCCCACTTCAGGAGGAGGTCCACCGCCTCCGCCGCGCGCTCCTTGCCGCCCTGTCGAGCCGCGATGTGGAGCGGCGACTCGTTTCTTGTGCGGATGGCAACCCCCGTGTCTTCTTCCTGCGATTCCTCCTCCTCCTCCTGCACGGGTAGCGCCAGAACGGGAGCCCCGCGCTGCAGGAGCGCAGCCATGGCCTCGAGGGCGAGGGCCTCGGCGGCGGAGTGGAGGGGGGTGATTCCCTTTTCGAACAGCTGCGGGGCGACGCTGGCCCCGGCCTCGACGAGGGCGGCGACGACGACCGCGTCGTCCCTCTGCGCGGCAGAGTGCAGGGCGGTGAAGCCGATGGTGTCGGGGGTGGCGTCCAGGTCCACGCCGTGTCGGGCGAGCACTCGTATCGCCTCGACCTGGCCATACTGGGCAGCGGCATCCAAAGGCGCAAACATATGGTCGTGGGCGCGAAGGGTCTCGTCCGCGCCGGCGGCCAGCAGGGCGCGCGTCGCGTTGAGGTTGCCGACCTGGGCGGCAACGTGGAGGGGCGTAATGCCGACGACGGTCAGCGCGTCCTTGTCCGCTCCGCGCCGAAGGAGGATGGCCGCGGCGTCGCCGGACCTCGTCAGGCCGGCCGCGAAGTGGAGGGGCGACAATCCCTCTAACGTCAGGGCGTTGACGTCGGCTCCGGCGGAGATGAGCAGGTCGATGATGTCTGCGCGGCCGTGGCATACGGCCGCGTGCAAGGTCGTCTGGCCATTGGAGCGGGCGCTGTTCGCGTCCACCCCGTGCTCCAGGAGGAGTCTCATGATGTCCAGGAAGCCCCTCATAGCGGCCAGGTCCAGCACAGACTCCTCGTCCACGCCGTGGCGTATGTTAGCGTCCGTGCCCTCAGCCAGGAGGTGCTCCACTATCAATGTAAAGCCTTTCTTCGCTGCCAGGTGGAGGAGGGGCATTGCCAGGTCCTCGTCCAACCTGACCATGGCGGCCGCGATCGACGCCGCCATGGCCTCCTCGGCCGCGTCAACGAGGTCAGCAATGTTTTCGGGGTTGAAGTTACCGGCGGGCTGTATGTCGTCGATCGGATCTGCCATAGTGCAACGAAGACCTCGACCGTTGCAAGCAAGCAGCTGTGTCACTGCTCACGACTTGCAAGCCTCCCGGTTTCTGTGATCACGCGACGAGACAAGCCAAAACAGAACCTGCCACCTCTGGTCTGCCCCCCCCCACGCTGGAAACAAAACGAAATCAGGGAGTTGCAAATGGTTAGAAGGCGACTATAAAACGGTTCAAAAGCCCAATTTCAACTATCCAATGCCCAATCAAATCCGTACGAGTACGTGCTCTGCAGTCTGCACTCTACCCGCCAAAGCACTTGATGCTCAGAAAAACAACAGCAGCAGCTGCACTATATACCACTATAGTAGCCCATCAAAGGTAGTAGCAGCAGCAGAGTAGTAGTAGTAGTAGTAGTAGTAGTAGTAGTAGTAGTAGTAGTAGTAGTAGTAGTAGTAGTAGTAGTGTAGAGTATAGAGTAGTGTAGTAGTAGTAGTAGTAGTAGTAGTAGTAGTAGTAGTAGTAGTAGTAGTAGTAGTGTAGTGTAGAGTAGTAAGTAGTAGTAGTAGTATAGTAGAGAGTATTTCGTCGCAATCGAATGAGTAACATTCGCGTTGCTAGTCTCCGGTCTTCCCCTTTAACTTAAAAAAAAGGTGTTGAGAAAGGGCCGCATTAATATCGACCAAGTAGTAAGTGTTGTCCAATGTGTTACCAGTAGTATCGCAATCGATTGAGTATCATCCGCGTTGCTTGTCTCCAGTCTCAATCTATCGTAAGAGAAGATTGTTGTTAATCAGAGTGTTGGAGGTGCTGATCGCGGTTCAAGCGGGAGCTGTATGATATGGAGGATGTCCCGTTTACTCTAAATGTGTGCGCATGCTAAAGGCCGCGAGGTGATGGAGACACTGTGTACAGGTGTGTGACGTGGACCCTTGTCCAGGAGCACTTTGCTGAGCTCCGAACGGCACACCACAACTTCCTCATACGTACGGACCATTAGTTTCCATCGCCGACAACGCATCGACCATCTTATCATCATGTCGTCCGCCAAGGCTCTCAAGAAGGCACAATGCGTGAGCGTTGAGATGACCATCCGCAAACGACGCCTCCTCTTTGCGGTGTTCGTCAGCTCCAAGCAAGATAGTCAAAACACACCCAGAGACAAGCGATGGTTTGATGATTCAAGTCGTTTATTAGGGGTACGAATAGCAGGAAGTGACAGTGTGCGTCGTCACATATATATGCACCCAGTCGTCAAGATCCACATAATCCTCAACACATAAAATCCTGAATCGTCATGTAACTGTTAAACTGAAGAGGCATCACGAACATGAGAAGGCCGTACAGCGCACGACCAATGAGCGGCTGGGAGGGTGTGAAAAGATAGTTGGGAAATGAAATCACTTGCATTTTGGGTGGGCGGTCCGGACCGTTTGATGATCCGAAAAAAATAATACTTGCAATCAAAGTGATCCGCACGCACAATGAACAAACATACGTACGCACCTGGAAAATCTGCCAAAAACGTAAAATAATCTCTCGGATACGCTGTACGCAGATACGGTACGCAGATAGATGCAGTGCGATAAAATACCAGGTGCGTATAAAGTAGCGGTGCCATCATCAGGCATGTGAGCTTTGCTCGTCAGATAGGCTCTCTCGGAGGGTGGATGTCACATGCACGCGGGAGGAGAGAACACTCAGCACAGCGACTGACTTCTTGACGTGGGTCAAGCTTTTGTGTTTTTATCGGGGGAGGTGTGGTTATTACCGCAGCCATTCCTACTACTATGCACGTTGTATTTGGAGGTGATGCGGTGTCTGATTCTTCCTTGTCTCTACGCTCTTCTTGGTACCACTCCGTCCCGAAATATAAGAAATGTATTGAAAAGTTCCTATATTACGGGACAGAGCTGTATGTGCAATGCAGCAGCTATGATACCGAGCGGTCTGGATACCTGCCCTCTACCTCTGCCTCTACTGCTCATTGTTGTTGGCATAAAATAAGCAGCGTTTGAACTGCCTCAGGTATTGGTATGCTCTGCCTGTGTCTGTGTGCTATACGCCAGCGCCAAACTACAGCCGGTATAACCCAAGCGTCGGAAGCCACGCTGGCTGCCTCTGGTCTGGCGGCGACGCGCCGAGTGCGCTCGAGTCGACCTGTCTTGGTATTATTTTGAAATTTGACACAACGAAGCATCCGAGCGTTGACGTACAGCAGTACAGGAGGACACCTAATAAGAAACAGGCTAATAATGAGGATTTAGAGGAAAATAAGAAATTCGGGAGTCGTTATCTTGAAATCAGTGTAGAAAGCACCCTCTCGCAAATACCAAATCGAGCCTGGACCATATTCCTTGTTTCTTATTAGGTGTCCTGTACTGTACTACTGCTGTTGTGCTGCTGCTGCTGTGATATGTACTCATACACGTGGCGAGGCGTTGCATGTACTCATACCCGCGCCAGCGCGACCTTCGCAGCTCCCAGATCATCACAACCCCCCTTCCCCCTGCGCAAACAATATTCATCACAGATGTGGAACTCCTCAAGGTCACTCAGTGCTCGGCGTGTTTGCGTGCTGATCTGCTCTGTTCGCGCTGTTGTCCTCGGCGTGTCGCGCACACCCCACCTCTGTTGCTGATACTCGGCCGAGGCCCATGGTGTGTGCTTGGCTGTCGAGGCGTGCAAAAACTGTCGCGACGCCGCTGCTGTAAGCCAAGAACGGGCTTTGAGGGTCGAGGGGACAAGGGGGTACCCGTGGTATGATGAGAGGGGGTCACTTTTCTGTCACGCTGATTGACTTGAAAACTGGGGCCACTTTTGTCACGCTGATTGACTTGAAAACTGGGGCCACTTTTTTTGTCACGCGGTGTTTGGAGTAGAGACCGCAGTATGGACCATTGCAGCAACTAAAGTGGGCAAGTGGCACAGGGGGGTCCTCGAAGCGGCTGAACAGTTCATGATCCGGTGGCACAAGGTAGAGGCGGAACTGAGTAGACAGCGCCACGCATCCGTTGCGGGGGGTGCAAAAGGGAATGGGAAGGGGGGGGGCAACAGTCGTACGGAAACCGCGGCTGATGAGAGCAGGAGGGAAACAGCCGACAGGGTAGCAAGGTACCAGGCTGACTAGTAAGTCCCACCTAGACTACCCGTGCCGCGCACCTCTGTAGCCGCTTCGAACGCGGCACTGTTTCTGGTGGTCTTTCTTTCCCTTTGTTTGTTTGTTTGTTTGATTTTTTTCTTATTTTTCTTTTTTTCATTTTTCTTTTTGCTTGTTGTATTGCCTGTTGTTGCTTCTCAAGGGGGGCACGACAGCGATGCTACAACCCCTCGCATCATTTGCTTCGTTTACTTTGTTTCACTTATTTATGTTACCGTGATCGCTTTTGCCTTTGTTTCTCCGCCTTCCGTATTTGTCCTAGGACTTTCTTTGGTGGCTTAGCTACGTACGTATTCATTTTGGTTTTGTCATTCCCCGTTCTCTTTCCGGGACTCTCGTGTGTTACACGAGAACGAAACGGAATTGAGTTGGAAGTGCCACGTACCCGTTGTATGGGTGGCGCCCAAGGGAAGGGAGACGGAGGGTGGGGGGGGTCATAGGGAAACCAGGACGGACGAAAGCAGGAAAGAGACGGCAAACAGAGTAGGTGCCAGACCGACTAGCTGGTAGAACCTGCCTGTACTATGGGCACAAACCTGCCTCGGCTGGCCTTCGGTGTGCTCCGGCTGGCTGTCCTATCCTGTCGTTCTCAGTCTTGCTCTGTTGGCGCTGTTTCGGTCCATTTTATTTTCTTTCATTTCATTTGGTTTTCTATTGGAGGTCGCATCTCCTCTGGGAGAAGCACGACACTTTCTTTCTTTTTTTGTCATGCTTTTTATTTGGTTGCTTGATTATTGATTTGCTTCAGTATATTTACTTTTTATTATTTTTTCTTTTCGCTTTTTTCTTTTTTCTCTTTTTTTCTCTTGCATGCACCTGGATTGCTAGCAGGGTAGGTCTTGCCTGTCGTATATGGCGTTGCATTGTCTGCTCTGCTTACTGCACTGAGTGTAGTATCTCTGTGTCGTAGTTTTGTGACCACAGAACTGGTACCTTTTTAGGATGAAGAATCGGCACGGACACTGGGTGTGCTGGATGTCGACGGGTAGAAAGGAAGGTTTAATGTGAAGAACACACACACACACACAGATTTGATTCAGTATATATATATTTTTTTATTTTTTCCTTTTCGCTTTTATTCTTTTTTCTCTTTTTTTCTCTTGCATGCGCCTGGATTGCTAGCACGGTAGGTCTTGCCGGAGTATAGAGTAGTCGTAGTAGCGACAAAATGCGGGGGGATACTTGGAGTAGAAACAAACGTGTAATACCGCCTTCCAATCATTTAGAACACCTTGGTTGCGACACTTCAATTTTAGTTTTGAAAAAATACTGCGCAGGCTGTGGACTACGTAGCTAGCCTGTGAAGGCGGCAGTGGGTGTCTGTGTATGCTTGGCTGTTTCCGAGGATATATTGTTTCAGCATGTCGGATCTGATCGATGTGCTGCGATCGGCCAACTTTGACCGCGAAAACATCTCCGAGTCTCTCATGCACGAGGCCAAGCGCAGCCTGGAAATAGCCCCCCATCCTCAAGGCGGTGACGCTCGGCCTTCTCCCCACGGTGAAGAGCCTCCTGGCCGAGGGCGTGGACGCTAGCCTGCGCTACTGCGGTATTCACGAGATATCCGCGCTGGATGTGGCCGCACTCATGGGGAATTTGGAAGTCGCGAGACTCCTCTTGGATCACGGGGTGGATGCCAACGACACCAGCACCACCGGCCAGACGGTGCTGCACACCGCCGTGTTCCATCGCCGAGCTGACCTTGACCTCATCGACCTGCTCATTTTTGCCGGAGCCGACATCGACGCTCCAGCGGCCGGGCGCTTGACGCCCCTGCACGTGGCGCTTGTGTGTCCGGCTGCCGACGACGCCGCGGTCATCCTCCTGCGTCGTGGAGCGGCCAAGGACGCGATCACTACGAGCGGGGGTTACTCGCCCCTCCACCTCGCGGCCCAAGCTAGGCCGCCTCTCCGCCGCGCGCGCCCTCTTGGCAGCCGGGGCGGACACCACCCTCCGGATCGACAGCGGCCACAGAGAGACGCCACTGGAAATCGCTTCCTCCAACGGCCAGGTTGAGATAGCCAGAGAGCTCATCCGGCACGGTGTGGACCTGAATGCCTCCGGCGCCGGCGGCTGGACTACTCTCCACTCTCCACCACGCCGTGGTCCAGAACGAGGCGGGCGTCGTGGACGCCCTCGTCGAGGCCGGCGCCAGCGTCACCCCTGATACACTTAACCTCCGGCCCACGCCGCTCTTCTGTGCCGTCCACTATCTCGCCCTCGAGAGCATGCGCGTACTCCTGAGGCGCGGGGCCTTCGTCGGGGGGGGGGCGTCGCCGGGAGGTGAGACGGACCGATACTGCGGCTATCTGCTCCACTTAGCGGCCGGACGGGTCGGCTGGAGGAAGGGCGCGTCGGAGGCGGTGGATCTCCTCCTGAGGTGGGGTGCCGACGAGTTGGAGCTGGACGTCAACGGCAAAACGGCGGCCGGGGTTGTCGGCGCCAACCAGTCTCCAGGAAATTTCGGCGAGGAGGTCGAATCCGGAATTCAAACGAGTGCAGAAGCTATGCATGCATAGCGTAATGACCGACGCCGACCGCGTGCGAGAGCTGCTGGCGAACGCCCCCGCCGACAGAGCCTGGCGTCGCCGCGGACTGCTGCTGCTCCTGTGCCTCGCTCGCGACCGAATAAGGAGGAGGAGGACAAGGAGTGGGGGAGTGGGGAAGTGGAAAATGAAGGGGAAGGTGGTATTATTGGCGAAGGACAGTAGTGGGGGCGGCAGCGGTGGTAGTGGTCGCGGTAGCGTCGTCTTGTCGTCGCTCGTTGATGTGGGGGTATCGGCGGCGACGGCGGGGCAAGGCAAGCTCGAGAAAAAGCGATCCAAAGTCGGCGATCGGCGGACGAGGTTCCGTGGCCGTTGCAGTAGCAGCAACGGCTGCGGTGGTAAAGGGGGGGGGGTGGGGGGGGGCGGGGGGGGCTGCGAGAGGGGGGCCGGTTTTGGAGGCGTCGTTGGCTATGCTGCTGGAGTTCGAGGGGGAGGGGTTCTTCCGGACCATCGTGGAGTACCTGTGAAATCGCCGGTGAGAAGACTGCTCGGCTGGCGGCTATGAATTCAGATGCGCGTTACTACTGTTCTGCATTACGAACTACAAATTGTTGGATGGCGAGGACTATATTATGAATCATTCATGCCAGTAGGTGTTAATAGTACTGCTGTATACCCGCTTCGTCCTTGCGCGATGCTTGCCTTTTACGTACGAATGTTCTGTTTCCTGGTATAATTGAGTGTATTACAGTAGTTAGTAGTAGTAGTAGTAGTAGTAGTAGTAGTAGTAGTAGTAGTAGTATGCCCGGTAAATGGGCGCTCTCAGTCGGCTGTTAGTTCAGACGGAGATCGGGTCGTTGCTTTGATGTGAAGGCTTATGGGCTTGCAGGTGGTCAGTTTCCTTTGCTCATCGTTGCCGTGGGGTTTCCTCGCTCCAGCCCAGCTGAGCCCCCCGTCCACCTCCTTCCCCCCCTCCGTTCACTTATGTTCTGCCTTGCTCGCCTTTGGCGTGCAGTGTATTTTTTTGGGGGGGGTCTTGTCCAACTACATTCAGATGGATGCCTCGTACTTCTAAGTGCTTAGCATATGCAATGTGATTGTAGTGTAAATGTACCAGTACTGCTTAAGCTTGTTATTCTAAACCCTGGTCCGCTCATCAACACCTGCTGTGAGTTTTCGAGAAAAAAAAAAGAAAAAAACACCAGCGAAGTTGCTGCCGTGCTGCGTTGCTCCTTTTGTGTTGTTTTCCAAGTATATACATATAATACCTGGCAGATTGTTACAAGTACGTCAGATGCATGCCTTGTTTCGCGTACTTTTTTTATTGCCGTTTCACGGCACTCTGCTTTTCACATACCACACGTGGCCGGAGAGCTTCGCAACCCCGCACGGCATACGCTGTCGCCGCACACATGCGCACACAATCTCCTTCGCTTTCAACGGAGACGCCCTTCCAACCTCTCTCCCCTCTCATGCACAGAAACCCCTCAATTTCGTGCCTCCCTGCCAAAAAATCGATGCGCTGGGTCGCAGATGTCGGGGCTGACCTGATACCGCCTATTTTATCTGCCCTACACCCCGTTGCGCACAGGTGGCGCGCACGAGACCCGGAGCGACGACTGCTCCGAGTCTAGCCCAGCGCTGCTGCTCCTTATAACCCGCGACAGTTATAAGGAGGAAGCAGGGCTCAATACCATTGCGAGTGTGAAGCGGGGATGGAGCTGGAAATAGCAAGGCGTCGGATGGCCTGGTACCCCCCCTCCGTCCCGGCATTGTAGGGATGCGAGGGTCTATGGTCATACGACTACGGCCGTGCACGACATGAGTACACCCCCCCCCCCTCCCCCCCGATAGGAACCACCACGGTGAGGTGGTATTCATGGTCAGAACACTTGAGGTAGATGGCCTGCTTTGAGGTTGACCGCAATGCCGCCCCCCGCCATGGCATTGTTTGGCCGCGGTAGCGTTGGACGGGGCTCTTGCACTCCCATGCGATGAGGGCGCGGTCGTTGCATCAGCCGTGTGTTGTGGTGGCGGTAGTGAGTCTTCGGTTGGCCTTCTGGTCGTTTTTTTTGCTAGTATAGTGCCGTAGCTTGGGCCATTCGATCGATACCTCCGTGCAGTAGCTCGTATTCAGAGCTAGGCTGTCATTTAAGGGGGAAATGCATTTCGTGCCATCGACGGCTGTCTACACCTAGCTGGCTAGGTTGTCGGCCCCATAATATGTACGTAGCGCGGTGGTATTGAGAGGCACTACTATTAACCCGTTAAGAACCGGTCTCCCGTTGTGGGGGACAAACTACTTGTCATTAGTGTGGGATACATTTTTCAGGTGTTGATGGGTTAATAGCCACAGCAGTGTGAGACGAGGCATTGCGAAACTACAGTAACACCGATCGTGTTACCTGTTACACGTGGTACGGAGGCCTTTCTAACGTGAGGGCCTCAGAGGTCGCTGCCCCCCCCCCCCCGGTGTTAATATACCGTATATATTGTTGTTGGAATTTTAGACAGTCGGGTTTAGTATGGCCGGGATGAAATTGGCAGACGAAGCACTTATGATGCGTGTTGAGGGGGGGGGGTACTCATTAGCCACATGCCATGCTTGACCGTAGTCGTACGCCCATAGACCCACGCATCCCTACAATGCCGGGACGGAGCACATCGGGTTTCCACGGACCAGGCAGAGATTACTTGCACCAAGCGCGAAGCGCCATAAGGTGTTCGGCGAGTGGCATAAAGGGCGAGCTGCACCCTACTACTAAGAATCGCTCTTGGGGCGGTCTTTCTTGGATATGGATGACAGCGTCGAATCATTTATTTATTTTTTTCTCGGTGTGGCGCTATATCATAGGACTCATCGTGCCAGCAAACAGCAGCCTTGTCCCCTCGGGACTCGGCCTGCGCCCTGAGCGCATGATTTGTTTCGTTTTACGTTTCTTCTTTTTCGAAGGTGTACATATAATATCATGGATAAGCTCCAGGTACTTATTTGGTTGCAAGTGGTGCGCGATGGTGTACCCGGTCGAACCCTACCCGTTCAACAGGTAGGGTCCGACCTCAATACCCACGGGTATTTGGACCCTGCGGGTAATAACGCCACGGGTACCCGGGTACCCGTGGATATCCAGGTACCCGCTCGTTTTGACGAACCCCGGTTCACTATTCTTCCGTAATATCTCTAGAAAACTGATTCAAATGAGCACCACACACTCAACACTCAGACGTAACGGGTACGGACATATAATGGCGTAGATACCTAGCAACGCCAGCGGGTACCATACCCGCCCGGTTTGCGGAACCCCGACTCATCATTCTTCCATAATTCTCTAGAAAACCGATTTAAACGAGCATTACACACTCGACACTCAACTTCGACGGATACTGCTTCCATCTTACACCAAGTACAGTCTTCTATCGGGGGGTGCGTTGACCAGCGTTCCCGTGTTTGTACAATTTTGATCAAGCCCCCAAGCCTCCGTATTATTTTTCTCTACGTATTTAGCACATCCAGACCCCTAATAACGTGCAAGCTTTTGTACACTAGAACGCAAAATCAGGCGGATTGATTATCGAATCGAAAAACAAATATCTTTGTAATGAACCGTATCGAGCAGCAGTACATAGCATGCATATTTCGCCACTCTTATCACCTCTCGTCGTGCCACTGAAACAAAAGAATACCAGGTAAACGTCCAAAATTATCCGGGTACCCGCCGGGTACCCGTGAACCCGGGTACCGGGTCAAAATAGCAATATCCGGCGGGTAGGGTAGGGTCCGGCCTCCGAGATTTGGGGGGTACCCGTTCGTGTCGGGTACCCTAAGGGGGCCAACCTCTACTCACAGCTGACGAATTTTAACATTTTTATAAAATCACTGAGAATGCCATTGCTACTGGCCGTCGATACATATACATAGCTCGCAAAGTACCCATTTCTAAATGCGATTTTTTTTGGCATAAAAAAAAATCAAAAAAAAATCACGACTCGTGATTAGTTCAATCCTGTGACGAAAATAGTTGGTATGTTACGTTGTACGTCACGTTTCGTGATATTTTCACAGTGATTAATAATAAACTAAGAAAACGTCATCAGTGAGTAATTGTAAAACATCCAATATTTCGAATCCAGTAAAAACAAAAAAACAGTATTTGCGGGTGGGGAAAACTCTCGAGGGTGTGGGTAACGCCAAGGCCGTGCCTGGCGACACAGGCCAACCGCGCCCGGTCCGTGGTTCAAAATCACGGGCCGAGGCCTGACCCGGCCTGCAACATTCCAACCTCACACGCCGTCGGCCAGTCCCGATCGGCGAGAGACCAATCTCGCCGACTTGTCGTCTGCCCGGATGGCACATTTTTTTTTTTTCCCATCCCATTTATTATCTTCGCACTTCCGTCTTTCTCCCTCCCTACTGTAGTCGTCACTCAGATCCGGGGTCACAAAGTAGGCTCCTCTCCCTCCTCCCCCACTACGGTTCTTGCCTTGATTTTTATCGCGCAGAGGGTTCAGCATTCCCAACGCTCGTCGATTTTCATCGAATTTTGCTAACTCACGCTCTCGCGCTTTCCGCTAGTCAAGATAGTTTGCAAGAAAAAGTCCCTACGAACATGCACTCGGCGGGGCTCGAACTTGCGACCTTGACGCTAACAGGCTTCGTGGTTACCTGCTAGCCCACCGGGGCGACCGGGTGAAAAATAAAAAATGCAAAAACATATCTGGTACATCTCGATAAGGATCGGCTAACATTCCTGCTGGGACCTTTTATCGTTTTGTTCTGTGATTGGTACTGGTACCTCGATCCCGCCGCTAATCGGTTCGAGTCTCGGTGCGAGCGTTTGGCAGCTGCCTCGACAGCAGTAGTACGACGTCGATCTCACCGCTAATCGGCTCATCAAGTGTATAGGTGCGAGCTTAACCATGTCGACAGAAAAAAAACTCTTAGGAAACAGTGCGGGGTCATCTTCACGCGCGCAGTCATTGTACATACATACGAGTACATACATATAATACGTGGCACCAACAGCAATTCGAACCAGGACCACCGGCATCCAGGGTCATGAGGATACCAAATTATGTTTTTCGCCACAGCAACAACAAGCATTCAAAGGCATGCATCAACATGTCGTTTGTATTATTTGTACGTGCGTACGTAAGCTACCTGTTTACATGCTATGCATCTATGAATAGTAGGAGAAGAGAGCACCCTCGCCAAAAAAGGCGACGGTCAAACGATCGTCAAAACGAACGATTCTTCATGGAGTACGAGTATTTACCCGCAGTGGAATTAAGGCCAAAAGAAAGAAAACACGCTACGGCACATTGTCATTGGTAGTACTTAACATTATAGTACTACCACAGCAGTTGGTGTACAGCACAGTCACCCACCCCGCGAGGGTCCATGGCTACACGACTATACGACCATGCATGACCTGAGTACCCTACCAGCCCCCTCCCCCCCCCCCCCCCCCCCCCCAACACGCCGAAGTCTGTATGCTGCCCGCCTTGTCGGTGCTGCTGCTAAAATAAACCAGCACTCCCCCAACCTCCCAAACCAAATTGGACACAACATGAAACCCACCGCCGTGTGGTGGACGTGTTGGTGTTGGTACTGAATCTAGTTCGATTGGGCTGCCACTACTATATACCACTATTAATACTACTACACTTCTATTACTACTGCTGCTGCTGCTGGCGCTTCAATCTCGAATGGGCTGCCACTACTTATACTGCTATTAATACTACTGCAACTATACTTCTATTGCTACTGCTGCTGATGTTGTTGCTGCTGCTGCTGTTACTGCTGCTGCTGCTCTATCAATACTATCCAGGCAACGAGGAAGGCGGTCATGGCTCCACCTTTGCCTCTCCAAAACACACAAGAAAACAAGACGGCGTCGAAAGCGCCCCCCGACTACGGCCATGCATGAAAATGAAGTACCTCCCCCTCCGTCTCGAAAGGGATGCGTGGTCAATGGTCAAATGACTAAGGCAAGCAACTAATGAGTCCCCCGCCGCCCCCCGCCCCCCCGCGCGGCTCCTACCCTGCCCCCCCCCTCCCCCCCCGACGTGCGCCTCAGGATTGCCTTCGAACGTCCTCCGGCGTCCGCTCGAGAATGACGGGCGCCCTTGCCACCACCCCCCATCCACACGGCCAAGAAAGGATCCACAATCTTGCAGGGGGCTGTGAGACCCGGCGCAACGCTTGGCGGGGAGGGACGCGGCTCGGGTTTCTGAACACCAAAATGGAGGGGAATGAGAATCCGGGGGGGGGGAGCGGGGGGGGTTAGTACTCATGTCCCCATGCCATACTTGATCGTAGTCGGAGGGCGGGGGGGGGGTACTCATTTGCTGCTTGCTTTAGATATTTGACCATTGACCACGCACCCCTTTCAAGACGGAGGGGGGGGGGGGCGTACTCATTTGTTGCTTGCCTTAAAGTAATTTGACCATTGACCACGCATCCCTTTCGAGGCAGAGCACCGGGAGTATTCTTGGCGAAAGACAAAAAAACCCGAAGAGGTGTGCCTGTGTGTTGCTGAACGTTAACTGTACGTATTTTATACAGAACAGGTCCGGAGGCAGCACAGAGAGGGGACGGGGGGCGGTATGGGGTCTCCGCTGGGGTGGAGCGAGTACCGTACAACACGTGTGACAAGATAACACACCGCCTCGGGCGGGTTTCCAATCTGATTTTTCCTCGACATTGGAGAGAGTGTAACCGCCAAGCGAAGGCGTGCATACGTCATTTTCGTTGTGTTGCGTGCCCTTTATGGCATATTTTGGGAGGAAATCGCCTCCGAAAATTGTCTCAGGGGTGTGTGATATCTTGATTACAGTCAGTATGCACGGTAGGTCGATCGACCGCCTACTTGGTAAGCCTCGCAAACAAAAAAAACAAGCACGCGTTCCGTTTGAAACAGCGGCCAGCTGGAGAGAGTGTCTATTCTGCCTGTCGCACGCACGCACACAACAAACACACCAGAAAAAAAAGAAGAAAAAAGTGCAAAACAATTACCAAGGACAGGGAGACTACAGCAGCGTCAATCAATACTACAGCAGTATCAAGAGTACTGCTGTACAACACCATTACCTATACGTATATGTATACAGCGGTACGTATATACCACGTATCTGGGTGCATATCACAGCCGCCAACCGGGGTCTCACCGGCACTTCACAGGAATCTAACGATCGTCCGGAAGAACCCCTCCTCCTCGAACTCCCGCAGCATAGCCACGACACCGTCGAAGTCGGTCCCGTTCTCCAGGCCCACCTCGCGCCCATCCGCACTGCTGCCACCACCGCCACCACCGCCGATCTCGGGCGGCGATCTCTCGCGCTTGCCCCTCCCTGCCACCGGCGCCGCCCCCACATCAGCAGGCGACGGGACGGCGCCACCGCCGCTACCGCCTCCACCTACATCCTTCGCAAGTACCCCATCCTCCGCCCTCCTCCCTTTCCCCTTCCCCTTCCCCTTCCCCTTCTTCTTCGCCTCCCTTTTCTTCGTCGCCTTCCCTCCACTCCCAATCCTTGCCGTACTCCCAATGCTTTTCCTGCTCCTCCCCACCCTCGGTCGGCTGCGAGTGCGAGCGAGGCACAGGAGCAGCAGTCCCCGGCGGCGCCAGGTCCTGTCGGCGGGGGCGTTCGCCAGCAGCTCGCGCACGCGGCTGACGTCCGCCGCGAGCCTGCGTGACGGAGAGACGTCGGCGCCCACCACCTCGGCCGCTGTCTGGCCGCGGTAGTCCAGCTCGGACTCGTCGGCGCCCCACCTCAGCAGGAGGTCCACCGCCTCCACCGCGCCTGGCGCGCCGCCCCGTCGAGCCGCGATGTGGAGCGTCGACTCAACCCTTTGGGGGCCGCCACCGTTGTCTGGTGGCACCTTAACGCCGACCGGGGCCCCGTGCCGCAGGAGCGCGACCATGGCCTCGAGGGCGAGGGTGCACGCGGCGGAGTCGAGCGTCTGTACGGTGACGCTGGCCCCGGCCTCGACGAGCGCGTCCACGGCGCCCGCATGGTTCTTCCGCGCGGCGTGGTCCAGAGCGGTGGAGTTGGTTCCACCGAAGGCGGCGTCCAAGTCGACGCCGTGCCGGGCGAACTCCTTGATCACCTCGACGTGGCCAGAGCGAGCAGCGACGTCAAGCGGCGTCTTCTCTACGAAGCTGTCGTAGGCGCGGAGGCTAGGGTCCGCGCCGGCGGCTAGGAGGACGCGCGTCGCGCCGGGATCGCCGGCCTCGGCCGCCATGTGGAGGGGAGAGCGGCCGATGCCGTTCAAGGCGTCTTTGTCCGCTCCGCGCTGCAAGAGCATGGCCGTCACCCCGCCGCAATCCCGCCGTTCGGACGCCAAGTGGATGGGCGTGAAGCCCTCGTCCATTTGGGTGTTGATGTCGGCCCCGGCAGAGAGGAGCAGGTCGATGACGTCTTCCAATAGGTCTGTCCGGCCGTACTGCACGGAACACAGCAACGACGTGTATCCGTCGTTGCCGGCGCTGTTGACGTCCGCCCCGTGATCCAGGAGGACTCTCGCGACTTTTAGGTGTCCCATGAGAGCGGCCGCGTCCAGCAAAGATAACTCGTGGCTACCATGGCGGATGTCGGCGTCCTCGCCCGCGGCCAGGAGGGCGTTTACCTCACAGAGAATGCCGAGAGTCGCCGCCTTGAGGAGAGGAGTCATCCCCAAGTCGCCATTGCCCTCCTCCTTCACGAGCAGTTCGGCGGTTTTTTCGCAGTTGAAGTTAGCCGATTGCATCAAGTCGATCAGACCCCCCATGCTGCCACAAAGTCTCGTCGGAAGCACAGAACTAGCCAAGTACGCAGTCAAGCTTCTTCCCCACTGCTCGCTGTTCACTTTTCACTGCACTGCTTACTGCACTGCTGCTTCGCTGGTGTGTGTTTGGATGAAATTAAAATGACAAACGCGAGGTGTTCCAAGTATATTGAGGCGGTATCACAAATCCATCAAAAACGGGGTATACTCTGTAAATGCACCGTTTCAAAACCGCCTCCTAGCCATTTAGAACACCTTGCATACGATACTTTTCAACTTTTCAAATTTGTCGAGTACACGAGCTAGCACACGAGTACCCTCGGCCCTCGGGTGGCACGTATCTTTCCCCCCTTCACATCTAGGCATGCAAGCTTGTTTTCCAGTGCGTTGTCTGTTTTGCGATCGCCTGCACTTCCGACGAGAGCCTGTTGCAACTTGCAGCCTGTTATGGTGTCTCTGATCGACGTGATGCGATGGGGAAAATTTAACTGCGACAACGTCGCTTTTCTGCTCATGCAAGAGGAGGTCAGGAACGGTCTGGAAATATCTCCCGTCCTCTTGGCGGCGACGTTCGGTACGCTCTCCCGTGTGAAAGGCCTCCTCCTGGCCGAGGGCGTGGACGCCAGCCTGCGCTACAGTGATAGATACAAGATATCCGCGCTGAGCGCGGCCGCTCTCATGGGGCACCTGGACGTCGTGAGAGCCCTCTTGGAGCACGGGGTGGATGTCAACGACGCCGGGCCCGAAGGCAGGACGGTGTTGCACGACGCCGTGCTCCACGGCCGGGTACGCCTAGACCTCGTCGACCTGCTCCTCTCTGCCGGAGCCGACATGGAAGCTCGAATGGTCGTTGGTTTGACGCCCCTCCACTTGTCTGCCTGCCGCCTTGGTTCCGGCGGCGCCACGGCCATCCTCCTCCGCCGAGGGGCGGCGAAGGACACGGTCGGCCCCGAGGGCTTCTCGCCCGTCCACTTCGCGGCTTATACCGGCGACCTCGCCGCCGTGCGCGCCCTCCTAGCGGCCGGCGCCGACGCCTCCCTCCGCACCCACGACGACTGGAGAACCGCGCCGCTGGAGGTGGCTGCCGATCGCGGGCAGGTTGGGGTGGTCAGAGAGCTCGTGCGGCACGGCGTGGACTTGGACGCCACCGACGACTACGGGTGCACTGCTCTGCATCTGGCCGCGATGGCGAACGAGGGTGGCGTCGTGGACGCCCTCGTCGAGGCCGGGGCCAGCGTCACCCCGGAAACAGGCGGGGCCACCCCACTCCACTTCGCCGTCCAGTACATCTGCCCCGAGGCCATGCAGGTGCTCCTGAGGCACGGGGTCCCCTTCGTCGAGGCGTCGCAGAGAGAAGACGGGGTCGACCGATGCAACAAGTTACCCCCGCTCCACTTGGCGGCCGTGCAGGCCGGCAAGAAGAGGGGCGCATCGGAGGCGGTGGACCTCCTCCTGAGGTGGGGCGCCGACGAGTCCGAGCTGGACGAGGAGGGGAAAACCGCGGCCGAGGTGGTCGGCGCCAGCCATCAGGTTCCAGGAGATGATGCCCTCGATGGGGTCGAACCACCGGCCGGAATGTTTCCGAGTGCAGAAGAAGAAGCTTTTTTTGGTAGCGCCATGACCGATGCCGACCGCGTGCGAGAGCTGCTGGCGAACGCCCCCGCCGACAGAGCCTGGCGTCGCCGCGGACTGCTGCTCCTGTGCCTCGCCCGCGACCGGTTAAGGAGGAGGAGGACGAGGAGTGGGGGGAAGGGGAAGTGGAAGATGAAGATGAAGGGGAAGGGGGCTCTCAGTGCGAGGGATGGTGGGGGTGGCAGCTGTGGTAGTGGTCGTGGTAGCGCCGTCTTGTCGCCGCGCGTTGGTATGGGGGTTTCGACTACACCGGTGGGACGAGGCAAGTGCGAGCAAACCCCGTCGAAAGTTGCCGATCGGCGGGCGAGGTACGGCGGGAGGTACAGCGACGGCGACGGCGGCGGCGGCGGCGGCGGCTGCTGCAGAAGCGGTTGGAATGGTGGGGGTGGCGGCGGCGGGGGGAAGGCGCAAAAGGGGGGCGATTTTGGCGGCGTCGTGGCTATGCTGCTGGAGTTCGAGGGAGGGGGGCTCTTCCGGACGGTCGTGGGATACCTGTGAAATCGCCGGTGATTGTTCATAGTAAGACTGCTTGGTTGGTTGGTTGCGGGCTGTGGTGCAGCAGATAGGACTGTGATGTTGCTGGCGCTTGGTACCGCATTGCAATCGTTAATGTGGTACTGCTTGTGTATCGCCTCTTGGTCCGTGGTGGTTACCCCCCTTTTTTTGCTCGTTTTGTTTTTGCTAGTGGTGTGCTGCGTGAGCTACAGCAGTAGTATGTCCGGTATAATGGGTTACCCCAGTCGGCCGTTTTTTCGTCTCACAGGACTCTCGAGAGTCCTTGCTGTGGTGCGAAGGCTTGAGGCTTAAGACTTGCAGGCTGTCGGTCGGTCGGTCGGTCGGTCAGTCTCCTTTGCTCGAGAGGCATGCTACGGTACGAGAGGTGCACCATGTTTTTTTTTTCTGTGGGTGACCCACTTAAGGAGCTCCGATATACCTCAACCGAAAACTGATTTGGGAGTTAAAATAAAGGTGCTACCGGATGAACAATGCTATGGCCTAATAAGTATATAAGACGGACACTATCGCAACACGAAAATGGAAGTCCGACGATTTACGTAGGTAGGGTTAAGGAGGCTTTAATAGATCATTCAGAAAGATTTTCGGCCGAAAAGTGTCACTGGGACTACCTCTTTCGTCGCACGCGTCTCGACTTGACTTTGCCGTAGGTTTTTTCGCTCGCTCCAGCTCAGCCGAGCCCTCTATCCACTTTCTTCCCCCCCCCCCCCCCCCCCCTTCGTGCTCCGTCTCGGAAAGGGGAATGGCTGTGGTCAATGGTCAAATGACTAACGCAAGCAACACATGAGTACGCCTTCCCCCCCCCCCCCTCAAAACCGACCCGGCACTCGAACTGTTAATATTAGGGGTGGGCACTGGCTGACTCAGTCGGTAGCGATTATACTGACTGTCGTCAAATGTAATCAGTATACTGGATTGCAGCAGTATACGGCTGTCTCTTCTCTCTCCTTTCTCCCAAAATGCAATTGGTGGGTTTCCATACTATAATATGGCGTGTTTACTGGCCGTACGTGCGATAAAAAAAACTGCTGGCGAATATACTGGCCAGGTCAACCAGTAGATAACTACTGCCAGTATATTACTACTGCCAGTATATTACTACTGCCAGTACATGCTGTGCCAGTACATGCTGTGCCAGTGCCCAGCCCTAGAATTTTTCATTTTGGATGTTTGTGAAGGGGTGGTTGCACGACTGCCATTCAGACTTCAGATGGATGCCCCGTAACGGCTGTCCTGTGCCACTCTGTACCTAAATATAAGCACCTTTCATACATTGATATTAAATAAAAAGGTGCTTAAAATTCGGGACAGAGTGGTATCTTGTAATGTGTTGTTGGAACATAAGCTCCTACGTACAGATGTTGATCGGGTTTTGCGTAACGTGGCGTTGCTCTACTGTTATTACATGGGGGGGGTGGAGCATTGACGAGGAGTATATAGGGTAAGACGAGGGTCTTGCCAACGCCGGGAGGGGGGGGGTGGAGCATTGACGAGGAGTAAATAGGGTAAGACGAGGGTCTTGCCAACGCCGGGAGGGGGGGGGTGGAGCATTGACGAGGAGTAAATAGGGTAAGACGAGGGTCTTGCCAAGGCCTGGAGGGGTGGGATATGTTGTTTTTGGTTCAGTGTGATACGAGAGGGACTACTACTACTACTACTACTACTAGTATTACGGAGGACCATAGTAAATAGGGGACCCAAATGTTGATAGTAAAAATAGGTAAATATGAAAATATACAGGTTTTTGTGTGAACCGTAGGTGGCTATTTACTAGTGTTTACTATGGCCCCCCGTATTACGTACTGAACTGCGGTACTATCAGAGGATGTTCGATGCAAGTCGGAATGGAACATGTATACAGCAGTGTTAATAGTATACCATACGTTGTCGACGCGTCCTATCATACTGTAGGATAGAGGTACGAGTAGCACATTTCGGCTGAAAGTGTTTCTGAAAGATCGGGCTCCATAACCCAAGACTTTCATCCTTGTGTTGTAATCTTGTTAATTGTAGACTCATCGGGTATGGCATAGTTCATCGGGTACTGTAGCGCTTTTTTCCGCCCTCCCTCCACAATCAGTTTAGACTGCTGCAGGTAATAGAGGCATACAGATTATCAAGAGAGGAGCTCAGAACATTCATGGTGCCCCCCCCTCTACGTATTGTAGCATGCGTCTGTCGGAGGATGGAGGAAAAAAATAATAATAATAACTAAAAAAACAAAAGGAAAATGAAACTGCCGTTGAAGCGAAACAATTCCAGTCAGTACCCGAGGAGGCACTTACTTGATGTCGTCGTGGATAACAGGACGCGACCACATTGACAGCGACTGGTGTTTATACAGCAGTACAATGAACCATTATAAACGAGGCCATGCAGTAGCTAGCAAGGGAGACTCACATCAACATGAAATGGGCGGGGGGGGGGGGGGGGTGGTTCATTTTCATGCACGGCCGTAGTCGTATGACCATAGACCCTCGCATCCCTATGTCGTACAATCTCGGGACGGAGCATGTCGGGTTTTCACCAACCAGGCAGGGGGGGGGTAGTTCTTTTTCATGCATGGCCGTAGTCGTATGACCATAGACCCTCGCATCCCTACAATCTCGGGACGGAGCATGTCGGGTTTTCACTGGGGGGGTGGGGGGGGGGCGGGGGTTGTCCAAGGGAGGCTCTCCTGTCTCGGCATGGTCTGGGGGCTGCCTTTGAAGCACCCCTGACGCGTGCTGCGATAGAGGTATAAGGTATACCTTTTTTTGGCTGAAAACGTTTTCGGAATGACGGGGGGCTCCTTAACCCATTCATAACTGAAAAAAAATGTCCCACACTAATTCCAAGTAGTTTGTCCCCAAATTCGTTGGACCAGTTCTTAAGGGGTTGATTCACCCAAAATCGTCGAGATTTCATTTTTTTGTGTATGTTTTGCACTATATTTCGTTGTTTTTATTTTTGATCGGGTACATAACACTTCGGACGGAGTGACGGGGCTCCTTAACCGCCAAAACAAAATCGGGATTCCATGCTTGTATACGTTAGCACTATTTTTCGTTTTCCACGGGAATAAAGTTCATCTCGGGTGTATAATAGCACTTACTTATATTTTCCTCCGAAATAATTTTTCGGGTGGCGGAGTCGACGCGTGCTACGGTAGAGGTATATAGCACTTTTTGGCTGAAATATTTTCTGAACGATCGGGCTCCTTAACCCAAATTCGTCGGACTTTCATCCTTTGTGACGAAATATGTTTCAGAATTTACTTCGGTCATGCGATTTTTCTCATCCTGCAAGCACTTTTATTTTCCTCCTAAATCCTTTCTTCCGGTGAGGTATGACGCTCCTTAAGTGACCACCCTTAGAAGGCAGAAACATGGTGCACCTCTATCGTAGGATGCGTCGGGTATTATTTTAAAAAAATAGAAAAAAAACAGCTGTGAGCTCGAAGATTTCGTCGAAACTCATCTTTGCTAGCTGAGTGTAACACTTCGATCGCGCGTACTTACGGATTTTATATAATATGTCCTCATGTAGGATGTACACCCCCGTATGAGGGGGGCACAATCTGAGGCTGTAGAATTCAGGAAGTGTGTGTGTCTATTTGTGGGGGGAGAAATAAGTATAGAGCTCCTGACTGAATTCATAAATCAGTTTTCGGGCAATGGGGGTATCGCACTCAAAAAAAGTACACGCAAAAAGATATGTGTTAGATTTCAACTTTCACTCTTTTGCACTCAAAAAAAGGTGCACGCAAAGTATTTCGTACTTGATTTCAACTTCAGTTTTTTTTTAGCGGAAGTGTAAAGCCACGGTGGATGATCTAAGAGTAAACTCTTAGGGATAGTCCATGAGATTTTGTTTTTTAAATCGGGTTTTGCGCTTTCCTTTTTCTCAAAATCGTTTTTTTTTGGGGGGGGGGCAGGGGCAGGTACACTGCTACAGTAATGGTATACTCGTAGAGCTTTTCAAGTCAAGAATCTCAGAAAATAAGAAGTGTACCTCTACCCTTCAGCCTGTGCCGGTGGTATGGTATACTGGTACGAAGTATATGCATACCGTGTGTAAATATGTGGGGTTCTTGTTCTTGTGCGCGTGCGCGTGCGTTCGTCCCAAAAGCTTTCGTATATATATAGCACAAACCCTCGGCTTTCCGTGTACCGACACATACGCCCCAAAAAGAAGCGCACACCGCATTTAGTTTCATCTGTTTCGCACTACAGTATCAATACTGTAAAAGAACGGCAAGCGTGATACCAGACCGAAACAAAACCCTATCAAACGCATACCTTGAAAACAAATTTTGGTGGTACCCACCATCACATTACACCAACTAATAATCGACCAACCCAAAATTGATCAGTCCGTTCCCCCCCCCCCCCCCCCCCCCCCCCCCCCCCCCCCCCCCCCCCCCCCCCCCCCCCACGGGCCAGGGCGC
>MEHQ01002568.1:35416-48407 GCA_008828725.1 Saccharina japonica
CCCCCCCCCCCCCCCCCTCGCCCTACACACCCCCAGCACGACGACTTGGCAGAGTGAGAGGCGTGCTATCGTAAAGGTGCACACGTGCATACATACCATGATGCATACCATGGTTTTTTCTGAGGGGTGGTGACTTGAGGAGCCCCACACTCCCATCTAAAAACAGGTTTCTTTCGGAGCCGAACAATAGTTATCGTACCCCGATGAACACTACCGTGCCCTAAGTATAAACTAAGTATAAACTAAGTATAAACTAAGTATAAACTAAGTATAAACTAAGTATAAACTAAGCATAAACTAAGTATAAACTAAGTATAAACTAAGTATAAACTAAGTATAAACTGAGCATAAACTAAGTATAAACGAAGTATAAACGAAGTATAAACGAAGTGTAAACGAAGTATAAACGAAGTATAAACGAACTAAGTATAAAATGAAGAATATTTTGCATCACTAGAATGAATTTCGACGATTTTTGGGGTTACGAAAGCCCCGTTATTCAGACGATTATGGGGTTACCTAACTGTTAGGGCCCGTATTAACGAACATTTGTTTTCGTTTGTTTGAGTTTTTTTTTTTTGTTCGTTTGTTTCGATTTGACCTGATTGGTCGAAACGTGAATAACCAGCAAGATATTTCGATTTCAAAACTGAGTAGTTCAATAAAACGGAATTCCACAAGAAGTATTTTTGGACTTCTTTTGCTCTTTTCTTTCTGTTGAATTGGGAGTTCATCCAACTCGACGTGGCGTGTTCCATGAAACCGAAGGAAGCCAAGCAAACTTGAGCCATGTCGTCGACTGATTCAGAGGCGAGATCCACCATTCCCGAGAGGCACGGCCACCGGATCAGCCGCAGCGCGAGGTCCGACGGCCCCTACCATAGGGTAGACCGCTTGCGGCGCCTAAAAAGTAATACAGGCCGTCGCAAATCCAATTTTTCACCCCTCTTTGCCTCCCAAACCACACGAGCACCGACCAGGTCGCGACTTGGCGTAGAAGTTCGATCGCTGTATCCCCGTCGCTGCTGCCCGCGTTGGGCTTCGGGGCTGCGCCAGCCCACCCAAGACATCCCTATAGAGTGATAGCCTCCTAGCCGGTGCTGTCAGACATCATTTTCCGCTGGCAGCGGCGCCCCGGGGAGGACACAGGCCGTAGGTCACCTCGTTGGTTACTCACGGGTGTTCGTTGACCCTTATGCGTTATTCTCATTTTTGGACGCAATACACCATTCCTCGATAAGGCCCAAACACGTTTTTTCAGGGAAATCGTATTCAAAACAAACGAAAAACAAAAATTGTTTTCCCATTTCAATAAAAAGCGATGCTCGTTAAGATGGGCCCTTATGGTACTGTTGGAACCATGTGAAAACGTGGGTAAATACCTGGTATCAGGTATGTGGATCGTATTGGTATTACTTGGGAGGCGTATCTCAGATGGGAACCAGGGGGGTTCCCAGATGCCCTTCCCCTTTCCTCTCGGTCTTTCATCACGCAAGTTTATCACATAACCCATTCAGAACTGAAAAAAAAAAAATGTCCCACACTAAATACAAGTAGTTTGTCCCCAAATTGGCGGGGACCAGTTTTCAAGGGGTTAAGAAAGCCCCCGTCGTTCTGAGAAAAAAAATCAGCCCAAAAGTGTTACCTCTATCGCAGCACGTGTCGAAAATACTTCAAATTAATTGCCCTCGAACGACTGCTTCATGGATAGATGGATGGATGGATGGCCCATTTTGCGTGTTCTCCTCATTATTTCGCCGTTTCCTCTCCCATGTACATATAGATATACGTTACGTGGAGAATGGCGTGTTGCACCCATCAAGATGGATACACACGTACAGCAGTAGACAAAGATGGCCCTTTTTTATATCTCTCTCTCTCCTCTGCTTTTATTCCGTCGTTTTTCTTCTTCTACCATGTACATGATGACGTGTTGCATCCACGATCCGCCTCTCTCTCTCCTCCGGCTGTGCCTAGACTGTACACCTTTTTCGTCTCCTGAGTCGAGCCCGCCATCACCCCCCCCCCCCCCCCCCCCCCCCCCCCCCCCCCCCCCCCCCCCCACCATTGCATTAATCCCATTCCTTTTTCGTCTCCTATTTCGCACAGTGAACTCATCAGCCAGGGAGACCCAGGATTGATAGAATGATAGAATGAGGGGATGCCTTTCGGTTGCCTATAATACTGGTACCTCCTACTCCCCAAACATACAAATTACTGTCAAATCTGCTCATTATATTCCTGTAATATTTTAGCACACGTCCCATTTTTTCCTGGCCTTTTTTTCCCCCCCTCATATTGTCTCAGGAATGGTAAAATGTTCCTGCCATTTTCCCTGAAACTTTCCTGAAAAAATAAATTTGTCTGAAAAAATCCTTGTTTCTCGAACATCGCGACCTCTTTCTCTCTCCCTCTCTCCCCCTTCCCCCGCCTCTCCCGCTCGCGCCCCCTCTCTGATCTCCACCCGCTCGAGCAAGCCTGCGAGTAGTCCATCCATGTTCATGCCTACCGGTAAGACGACGGTACCCTCCGCTATCGCCAAACAACGAACACAAAAAAAAAACTCGTACATACATGCGGTCCGGAGCAGTCGCACGCCGTATGTATGTATGATGATACTGACCAAAAGAAAAGTATACAGGAAAAAAAAAGACGGGTTGATCCCATATGGGAGCGAGCTGTTGTTGCTTGCGAGGCAACGGGGGATGGCGGGAGGGGGGGGGGGGGGGAGAAGTCTCCAAGCTGCTTCGTTCCCTACAAAAATCTTTTTTTTTTGTATTGAGCGGGAGAAAAACAGCCTCCTCCTCTGCCTGGTTGAATGAAACCCAACGTGCTCCGTCCCGGCATTGTAGGGGGGATTGACGAGGGTCTATGTCATACGACTACGCGCCGTGCACGATATGAGTACCCCCCCGCCCCCCTCCCCCCCCCCGCCCCTATAGCTAACCGCCTACCGTATCATTAGGAGGGGGGGGGGCGGGGAGGGGTCTGTCCCGGCGAAATCAAAACGAAGGCCTCCCGAAGAAAAAAAACGTTAAAAAAGGGCAAAACAAATGCATTGCCTACATTTTGTTTCCTGAGAAGCATTGCTGAAGGAAAGAGGAAAGAGCCTCAGAGAGGGCGGGAGGGGGGGCAGGTTGGAACACTCAACGACAGGAGACAAAGCCGCACTGTCTTCCCTGCTATAATCGCAGACGTAGAAATAGCAACCTCTGTTTTTCCCCACAAAAAAAATAGTTTCCCCTGCTATGTGGAGATAACAGGTTTATTTCATTCCTCCCAAGGAGCGAGAGCCCTGCGTCTTATACCCAAACCCCGTCCCCCCCCCACGCGCACCATTCGCCGAACACCTCACAGCGCTTCGCAAAAGCTTGATGCAATATGCAATGCCTGCTTGGTCGGTGAAAACCCGACGTGCTCCGTCCCGGCATTGTAGTAGGGGCGCGAGGAGGGTCTATGGTCCCTACGAGTACGGCCATAATAAGCCTGGCATATGAGTACACCCTTCCCCCGCGCGCATCCCTCGCGCGCGCACGCGTGCTATCCTGTCCTCCCTTCTCTCCCTCAAACTCTTCCGTGAATTTTACTTCGAAAGACGCTTAAGCGTGGCATCAGCAGCTAACTCAAGGTTTCACATTCCAAACGCTGTAATAGCAGACCCCTCCTATTAATAGTCGCACATGCGTTTAGAGTTGAACACCCTGTCTGTTACGATCTACTACGTAATAGGTCCCAGGTCATCCGAAATGCACAGTTTTCGAAGAATTGAACACCTATTATTAGTATGATCTAACAGGTCCCGGATCGTCTGAAATTCACACTTTCAGAAGAAAGGAACACCTTGTTGTGCGATCTACTACTACATGGTATCATAGGTCCCAGACAATCTGAAATGCATACTTTAGAATAATTGAAACACGTACTGCTGTATTGGTCCAGGTCCCAGAATCCACTGAAAATGCATATACCAGGTACTTTAGAACTGAACACAACAACTGCTGTGGTTGATTCATCTATCATAATAGGCGCCTCCCTGATCATATTTGAAAGGCACACTTTCAGAAGAATCGAACACCCTGTATGATACGATCTAAGGTCCGAGCAGATAATCTGAAAAATGCATACCAGGTACTTTATAGAAAACTGAAAACACCCTGTATGATCAAGGTCACTGAAATCATCTCAAATGCGCGCTACGTACGTATAGAAAACTTGGACTCCTCCCTGTATGATCTAGGTCCCAGATAATCTGAAATGCATACTTTATAGATTGGAACACCCTGTATCATCTACAGCATTAGTAGGTACGTAGAGGTTCCCGAACAACTGGTTTGCCCCGACGTATGGAAGCCTTTTTTTTTTCAATCCGTCCACCCATCCATTTCTCCCGTCCATCCTTTCTTTCCCTCTGCGTATATAGCGTGAGGGAGATGGCGGCGCCAATCTCCCTCGCGATGCAAAACGTAAAAATGAAAAAAAAAAAACGCGTAAAAATGCAGAGCGGATAAAATCCGGAGCGTAAAAAAAAAAAAAAGCGAATCGTAAAAATGTAGGAACAACAAAAAAAAACACACATACACACAAACACACGTACACACATATACACATACACAACACATGAAACACTACACTTACACATAAAAAATGAAGCAACACTACACCCACACACATCAAAAATGAAAAAAATACTACACACCTCAGAATGAAAATGAAAAACAAAACTACCTAAAAATGAAAAATCGACACGAAAACGAACACAATTATATACCGGTACGTTATTTATACGCACCTAAAAATGAACAAGTGCCCAAACATGAAAAAAAATACTTGCAAATGAAAAACTACACTAAATTGAAACAAAGTTACAAAAAAAAAGAAAACCTACACAAAAAATGTAAAAAAAAAAAAAAATGCATCACGACAAAAACGAAGAGGGGCGGGTAGAATAAAAAACAGGAAAATAGATGTGGGGGAGAAATAAAAAAAAATGTTCGACACACGCACTCGTACGTAAGTAGAACGAACCAAAGAGCGAACGCGAAAAAGAGAAAATACAGGGAAGCAAAAGAAAAAAAAGAAAAACAACCACAGCCCCCCGCCCCCCCCCCCCCCCCCCCGTCCCCCCTGCGGGTATGTACCAGTCTCGTGCCTCGCCAACCAGGAGGACGCATCGCACTAGGCGTTAGGAGCAGTAGTAGCACCGGTAACAGCAACAGGAGCAGCAGCACAGGTAGCAACAGCAGGAGCAGCACCAGCACCATCAGCCAGTAGTAGCAGCAGTCAGTAGGAGCAGCACCACCAGCCAGTAGTAGCAGCAGCAGCAGTCAGTAGGAGCAGCACCACCAGCCAGTAGCAGCAGCAGGCAGTAGCAGCAGCAGGCAGTAGCAGCAGTAGCAGCAGCAGCAGGCAGTGGCAGCAGTAGCAGCAGCAGCAGTAGCAGCAGCAGCCTTAACCATAAATAGTAGTAGCAGTAGTAACAGTACTACAGTAGTAGCACCACCAGCATCGGTGACGTCCGTCAGTACCACCACCACCACCACCACCACCACCGCAGCCAGACGAGACACCAAGCAGGTGAAAAGGGAAAGGAGACACACGGGGGGTGGGGGGGGGGGGCACAGCCGACTCCCTTAGCAAACCAGCCCATCCCCCCCCCATCCACCCCTCCCCACCCCTGGCAACTCCTGACAACAGCAGCAATATTCTGCCAGAACGCGTATAACCTCCGCACAAGCCAGTGCTATGCTTACGTACACCCCTGTCTGCTTGGCTGCCTGTTTGTCTGTCTAGCTCGTCTGGCTGTCTGTCCGCCTGCCTCTCCGTCTGTTTTTCTCTCTGTTCGCCTGTTTCGGCCCCGTCCACCTGTTTCCACCGTGATCGAATACTCTCTTCCGCCCTTACCCCCCCCCCCCAGTATCCGTCTCTCCAACCACGCAACCCCCCCCCCCCCGGCTCCGTCCCGGCATTGTAGGGATGCGAGGGATCTATGGTCATACGACTACGACCATGCATGAATATGAAGTACACCCCCGCTCTCCCCCCGCTCTCCCCCTCCCCCTTCCCTTCTCCTTCCCTCCCCTCCCTCCCTTTCCCGCCTCCTCCCCTCCCCCGACACCCCCACACCTCTACTATCTCTCCCGCTCTGTCGTGCGCGAAAGCGGTGTATTTTAGGTTGCTCGTGAGGGTGACAACCCCCCCCCCCCCCCCCCCCCCCCCCCCCCCCCCCCCCCCCCCCCCCCCCCCGACGAAACCCTTTTAGACGAAACCCGAGTCTTTGAGATTGCTTCTGAGGATAACGTCTTTGCAGGAGTTGAACACGAAGTTGACGTTCTCCGTGTCCGTGGCGCAGGTGACGTGGTTGTAGACTTCTCTGTCCGGTGTTTGGTTCACCTGAAAGGAGGGACGAAAGAGAAAAAAAAACGGGGATGGTCAAATGGCTAAGTCAAGACACAAACGTGTGCGCCCCCTCGTTGAAGCTACTATATCATCCATATGCAAGTCCGCGCCTCACAAGCGGTTCTTAGTAGGATGATGCAGCTCACCCTTCACGTGACTTACTCAACAACACCTCACGGGGCGCTTCGCGCTTGGTGCTGCTAGCAATGTCTGCCTCGTTGGTGAAAACCCAACGTGCTCCGTCCCCGGCATTGTAGGGATGCGAGGGTCTATGGTAATACGACTACGGCCATGCATGAATATCGAGTACACCCCCCCCCCCCCCCCCCCCCCCCCCCCCCCCACCCTATTAGGAGTAGGAACAGTGCTCCGTCTCGAAAGGGATGCGTGGTCAACGGTCAAACGACAAAGCAAAGGCAAGCAACAAACGAGTACACCCCCCTCCTTCCCGGCATTGTATGGATGCGAGGGTCTATGGTCATATGACTACGGCCGTGCACGACATGAGTACACCTCCCCCCGCGCGCTCCCAACCGCGGTAGTAAGCATGTAGTGCTGATCTGACCTTGAGGAAGAGCGAGAGGAAGTACTTCTTCCCCGCCTCCTCGTCCAAAGGTTCCCCCGGGAAGTCGGCCCATTTTTCGACGCTCTTAATGTCGACCTGCCAAGGGTCGAAATGTGAGGACGGAAGGAAGGGAGGAAGGGAGCCACAGTAGCCTCAGCATCCGCAGTAGCTACAGTGTTGATAGTACGGCAAACATCGGCACCCACACACAGTAGCTATGACACAGTAGCTGTGACACAGTAGCTATGACATAGGGTTATCATAGCCCATTTTTCGACGCTCTTAATGTCAACCTGCCACACGGGTCGAAATATGAGGACGGAAGGAAGGAAGGAAGGAAGGAAGGAAGGAAGGCAGGCAGCCACAGTAGCCTCAGCATCCGCAGTAGCTACAGCAGTGTTAATAAGTACAGCGCCGTAGCTATGACACAGTAGTTAGGGCACAGTAGCTATGACACAGTAGCTATGACACAGTAGCTATGACACAGTAGCTATATGGCACAGAAGCTGTGGCACAATGGCTATGGCACAGTAGATAGCCGCAGTAATACGGGGGACCATGGTAAATAGGACCTACCGTAAACACAAAAACCTATACGACTACATTTCCCTAGTTTTACCAACAATATTTGGTCTTATTTACTATCGCCCATAGTCGCCCCGGTGGTCTAACTGGTAGCCACAAAGCCTTGTGGGCCGGATGTCGAGGGTTCGATTCTCCCCATGGAGGTTTTTATTCTCAAATGACACCGTCTGTCGAGAGCGCATACGATATAGCGTGGGTAAGCAAAATTCGACGAGAGTTGACGAGGGAAGAAAGTGCTGAAATCTTCTCGCGATAAAAATGCAAAGCAAGTACCGTACGAGTAGGGGAGGAGGGAGAGGAGCCTACTTTGTGACCCCGGGTCTGAGTTACGACTAGGGAGGGAGAAAGACGGAAGTGCGAAGATAATACATGGGATGGACAAGAAAAAAAAAAAAAAAAATGTCAGTCGGTCGCCCCGATGGTCTATTAATAGTGGTACCCCCGAACGCTTCTACGAGTTGATTTACGGAGTTCAAACCCCACGTGGGTCGGACTTTTGACTGTATTTGCAAAAATAAATAAAAAACGGAATCAACTGCTGAGAGCCCCTATAAATAGTAGCGTGGGTAGGCACAATTCGATGAAAGTCGACGAGGGAAGAAAGGGCTGAAGTATGTTCGCGATAAAAATGCAAGGCACGGACCGTAGTGGGGGAGGAGGGAGGGGAACCTACTTTGTGACCCCGGATCTGAGTTACGACTAGGAATAGGAAGGAGAGAGAAAGGAAGGGCGAAGATAATAAATGGGATAGAAAAAAAAAATATATATATATATATATATATATATATACTCGTATATATAGTAGCATCTATTAATATTTACCCGTTGGATCTTCTCCGCGAAAAGATCCTTCTTGTTGAGGAACAAAATCATGGAAGAATCGCTGAAGAATCTGTTGTTGCAGATCTCGTTGAAGAGGTCTATGGCCTCGATCATCCTGTCCCAAGTTTTAGAGGCGTGAACAAGGAGGGGACGGGGGATGGGAGAGAGGGAGGGAGGGCGACATTTACAGAGCTTAAAAAAAAACTCCAGGGTGTGGTTCAAAGAGGAGTCATTGCAAAAAAACTAAAATAAAACACAACGCCGAAATATTCCGGCGATAGACAGACAACCAACTCATGATCATCACCGAGAGCACATACTGTATATACAATAATTGGTTCCAAATGGGTCCCGAACGAGTCCCAATTGGGTCCCCAATAGGTCCCGAGCGAGTCACAGAATGGGTCCCAAATGGGTCTCGAAAGAGTCACAAATGGGTCCCAAATGGGTCCCAAATGGGTCCCAAATGGGTCCCAAATGGGTCCCAAATGGGTCCCAAATGGTGCTCAAATAGGTCCGAAACATATTTGGTTTCAAATGGGTCCCGACTGAGTCCCAAATGGGTCCCAGATAGGTCCCGAACGAGTCCCAAACGGGTCCTAAATGGGTCCCAAATAGGTCCCAAACATATTTGGTTTCATGTGGGTCCCGAGTGAGTCCCAAATAGGTCCCAAAGGGTTCCCAACGGGGTCCCAAATGGGTCCCGAACGAGTCCCAAATGGGTCCCAAATGGGTCCCAAATGGGTCCCAAGTAGGTCCCGAACAAATGTGGATCCAAATGGGTCCCGAACGAGTAAAACAAATGGGCCCCAAAGGGGTCCCGAACGAGTACCAAATGGGTCCCAAATGGGTCCCAAATAGGTCTCAAATAATTTCCAAACATGTTCGTTCCAAACGGGTCCCGAGTGAGTCCCAAATAGGTCCCAAATGGGTCCCAGATGGGTCCCGAACGAGTCCCAAATGGGTCCCAAATGGGTCCCAAATAGGTCCCAAATGGGTCCCGAACGAGTCTCAAAATGGTACCAGTATACAAGGGTCTCAACAGGGTTGCTATAGCTGTATCATGGATAACTCACCGGTTGGTGGAGGCGTCTTCGAAGAGGCACTGGTCGTACTCAGACAGAGCGGCCACGAAGATAACGGCCGTCACGTTGTCGAAGCAGTGGATCCACTTCTTACGCTCGTTTCGCTGCCCCCCGACGTCGTACATCTCGAACGTCGACCCGTCGATCTCGTACCTATGTTCCGGCCGTCGCAGTCGCATCGTTTCGAACGTCGCATCAAGCATTGCAACGAGCATCGGGCATCGAGCACCGCATCGAGCATCGCATCGCGTGGGGCATCGCGTGGGGCACCGCATCGGGCATCGCACCGCATCACCCCGGCAGAGACGACGGAAAACGGAACAAAGCAGGAGAACAGGGACGGGACGGGATGGGACGGAACAGAAGGGAACGGGCAGGAACATAACAAAAAGGAACATCGCGCGGTGGAACGGAACCGAAAGGAACGGGACGGGATAGGACGGAAAAACAGAACAGAACGGACAACAGAACAGGACGGAAAACGGAACATCAGAATTACACGGAACGGGAAGCAACAAAGATGGAAGATGACGGAAAACGGAACAGAACGGGAAAACAAAAAAAAAAAAAAAACAGAATTACACGGAACGGGAGGCAACATACATAACAAAAAACAAAAGAAAAAGAACGATACACACGGGAACCGTTTTCAGTTTCACACAATGTTTCAGTTTTACGTTTCGCTTTCGGGTAAATACGCCGCACAGCGAAACGTGCCGACAATGACAACATCACAACACCAATGGGAAAAACTGGTCGAGATATCAGCGTTTCACCCCATGCGAGGGTCTATGGTCACACGGCTACGGCCATGCATGAATATCGAGCACCCCCCCCCGCTCCGTCGCGGCATTGTAGGGATGCGGGGGTCTATGGACATACGACTACGGCCATGCAATGACATGAGTACACCTCCCCCCGGTTCCGTCTCGAAAGGGATGGGTAGTCAATGGTCAAATGACTAAAGCAAGCAAAAAAATGATGTAAGTACGCCCCCACCCCCCCCCCCCCCCCCCCCCCCTCTCACGTTTCGCTCGCGCTTGGTGCAAGCAATCAATGTCTGCCTGGTTGGTGAAAACCCAACGGCTCCGTCCGGCATTGTAGGGATGCGAGGGGGTCTATGGTCACACGACTACGGCGTGCACGACATGAGTACACCCCCCCCCCCGCCCCCCAGGCCACGGGTCTGTCTTTGGTCATACGTTGGTCATACGACCCCGGCCATGCATGAAAATGAAGTACACCCCCCCTCTCCTCTCCCCCCCTCCCGCTGTTCCTTCCGAAGGCTCACCGCTCAGTGACGATGCCGGACGTCCTGACTCGGGAGAAGAGGACGTCCTGCTGTGTGGCGAGGTAGTCGTCTTGCCTGATGCGCTCCATCTCGTTGAAGTAGAATTTCACCGACTCCACGATCTGGTACTCTGCTCGCCGCTCCCATATCTGGAAGCACGAAAAAAAGACAGACAGACAGACAGACAGACAAAGCAGGCAGGAGGCAGGACAGACAGACAGAAAGACAGACAAACGGACAGACAGATCAAAACAACAACAGACAAAAAGACAGACAAGACAGGACAGAGCAGCAACAGACACGACAAGACAGGCAGACAGACAGAACAGACAAGAGCAGACAGAAGATTAGACAAACAGACAAAACAGACAGACCAGACAGCACAAGGACAGACAGACAGACAGACAAGGCAAACAGACAAGACAGACAGACAGACAGACAGACAGACAGACAGACAGACAGACAGACAGACAGACAGACAGACAGACAGACAGACAGACAGACAGACAGACAGACAGACAGACAGACAGACAGACAGACAGACAGACAGACAGAACGAGGTTACAAGGGAAAAAACATGCTAAGAAGGAACATATACCCTGGTACTGAGAAGGAAATCACAATGAGAACGAAAAACATTGTGCGAAGAGAAACCATTCATCATGAGTAGGAAATACCTCGCGCCAACCTACCAGAACCGCTCCCTCCCTCCCTACCCCCCTACCCCCCCCCTCCCTCCTCCCTCCCTCTCACTCACCCTCTGCATGGCCGGGTCTCCCCATACATCCTTGATAGCCCCGCCGAGCACCATATCGATGGGAGCACTGTCCTCGCAGGTGACGATCATCTGGAACGAGTCCTTGCACGCCACATTTTCCTGCCGAAAAAAAACAAAAACAAACAAACAACAACAACAACAACAGCAACAACAAATCAAAACACACACACAAGACAATCGAACCCCACCCCGAAAAAAACAACAACCCCCCCTAGGCACAAAATGCCACCTTATATAGAAACGCCACCTTACACGTGTGGTGGCTTATTTGTTTAGCTCCACACACGAGGAGGAGGAGCTCAATATCTCTCAAATCACCCGAAACACGACTTCGCATATTTTTTATTTCTTTCGCGCCAACCCGATGTTGTAAGAAGACGAAGCAATCGACCGTCTCGTCTACATATGATTACACCGACCGCACATTTCTATGATCTACAGTACGGGACAGGTGTTAATAATCTGGTCATTTAAGAATTTGAGGCTGAGATATTTGGGGGGGAAATATTTGTAAATGAAAATGGTGTGGAACACACCCACCCAGTCTTACATGAGAATTCCAGTCTGGCCAAAAATAAGAATTTCTTAACATCTGTCGCGTACTGTATGTGATCTCCCAGTGAGATTGAAGATTCACGCCTCCTTATTTTTTTCAGGCAACCTGGTTGTAACTGAAAATAGTGTGGAACACACCCACCCAGTCTTAATAGACAATAATTCCAGTCTGGCCAAAAGTGAAAGATTCTTAACATCTGTCGCGTACTGCTGTACTCGTCGTCCTGACACAAGCTGAGTACTATCCGGTAGCTCAACCGGTCAGAAAACATCGAGACAAAAAAAAATGTAACAGCCCCTAGGTGCGTACGCGTGGGAGGTGTCATGTATATAGCACAGGTCGCCGATAACGGGATGGAGGCTGTGCGAACAAGACAAGGGCTGGGAGAACGGAAGCGCACACGCACGATGGTGATGAAAACATGCAAAACAATCCGTACCTGGTACTACTGCTATTGCTACCGCCACTGTTACCGCCACTGTTACCGCTACTGCTGCTGCTGCTGCTGCTTTTACTGCTACTGCTACTGCTACTGCTACTGCTACTGCTACTACTACTACTACTACTACTACTACTACTACGACTACTACTACTACTGCTACTGCTACTGCTACTATACAATATTGGACCCACAAGTACCCCGCATGGCTCTCTATCGAAACAAAGCAATTGCACCAAACAATATTGGACCCAAAAGTACCCTGCAGGGATTGTTATCGGAATAATGCAATAATACCATAACTGTCTGGAGCCACAAGTACACCGCTTGGCTCGCTATCGAAATCATGGAATCATACCAGAAAATAATGTACACAAAAGTTCGCATAGCTCGCTATCGAAATAATATAATCACACCACAAAAAACGAACCCAAGGGTACCACACCGTGGCCTAGCTCGTTGTCGAAATCATGG